>OX421979.1:62866603-63174386 GCA_949128135.1 Parasteatoda lunata | reverse complement strand
AGCAGATAGTAACTCTGTTCGCTATTTGAGAAAATTGCTAACAACTCAGATGCGTCATGCAATTCACGAGATGTAACCTATGTTTTTATAGCCATGATTTTAGTCTTTAGTTCAAATTTAGAAGTTAAATAAATGTTAATTCAAAATCAGTTTGCCTTTATTTCCACGCTTAACTCTGCGATGCAGAATGAAACCCACAATTGTTTTTCTGTTACATTTTCAAAATTATTTTTTCACAAGATTTTCAATTAAGAATATGTTAATATTAGATTTTTTATTTTCAGGTTCGGAAAGCTCTTCCAGTCCAATTGAAACTCCCGCGTTGACCGACAAAACAGACAGATCATCGTGGATTTGTCGTTTCTGTACTTTTGTCAACCAATCTCAATCCAAATGTTGCGAAATATGCAGTCTCCCACAATGATATTACATTATACCTATTACATTACATTATTAGTGTAAATTTTACACTCAATTTGTAAAAATAATACTTATAGAGACAAGATCGCGTCTTTAACTAGCATTCTGGGAGGGTTTATCATTTACTTGTTTTGTATAAACACTTCCACGAACTCTTCTTTTTTCCGTGCTGTGTTATAAGATTCCCTTGCTACTTTAAAAGAAGAAAAATATAGTGAGAAAATTATGTAGTTTCAAGAAGCATTGTAAAATGTACTAATGAGTCAAAGCAAGCAAGAATTGCTATTTTTGTACTTAAATTTAGTCCATAAAAAGAGTTTTTACTGCTTAATTTTGAAATAAAATTTTTATTTATTTATTTATTTATTTTTTCTTTTATTTTTTTGTTTTTTAAGCATGGTATAAAATAAAACTTTTTTAATTCTGCGTTCATCGTTCCTTTTTACAATTCAACCCATTAACAAAAAAATATGATTCAACCCATCTTTTTCAAAGATTCAACCCATTAACAAAAAGTAGCTAATAATTGAAAAACTCAAAATGAAATTGAAATGTTTCTTGTTAACTCTAAGACTATTTTAAGCCTAACGTTCAAAGATAAAACGTCCAAGCTTCAGAAAAATTGCATAGTAGTAGATAGCGTCAGAGTGATATTACACTATTTAAAACAACATGTGAATTTTTTTTTTTTTTTTTTTTTTTTTTTACAAAAATTTGTCTATGTGTCACATTTTAACGAAACTTATCACTAAATGACAGCATAGTAAGCTTGATAAACAAAGTGACATAGATATTCTTAATAAATTTAGCAGTTATAACTAACGGATCTCCGTCAATTCGTAATTGAATTATTTGTTAAAACGCTAGCTAATCTTTAATTGGTTTACTTTAAAAAATATTGTTTGGCGAAGGAAAATTTTTTAAATTATTTAAGATGAAGCTTTTCTCAAATTAAAAAGCTTTTTTTTTTAAAAAATATATTGAACACATTAAATTGAGGGATTGATATACGCAAGGAAAATCGAAATTATCTTATCAATTTAATCCTTATCGATCCTTATTCTTCGTAAAGAGAATCCTTGTTAATTCACACTCTTTCATGTTATGAGTTAATGATCCTTAATAATTTACGCAAAATATTTTTCTCATAAAGAGTCCTTATCAATTCCTTCAAATAATTCTTTATGTAAAGAATCTTTATCATCCGGAGAATGATTCTTCGAGTAGAGGAATCTCATTAGCCCTGAACTTAAAAGCCCTAGATAACTCGGTTTTTATCTACCTTTTACATAATAATTTTTAAGTTAAGGGTTTAATTCATTCAAATAATGCTTTGCGTAAAGAAAATCAACATTTTCTTATCAATTTGATCCATATGGGTTCAATTTAATCCATATCAATTATTTGCAAAGATAATCCTTCTTAATCCACACAAATAGTGCTTTGCGTTAAGGATCCTAGATAATATAGGCAAAATATGTTTTGCATAAAAAATTTATATCAATTCACGCAAATGATCCAATGCGTAATAAAAAGGTTATCTATTCACATAAATGATCGCTTAAGAAATTCAGCAAGGATAAAATAATATACAAAGCTAAAGCTCAACAATTTTATTTCTCATGGTGACTTTGACAAGATTATAATATATTAGAGGGGACCAGAAAGTAATGTCGTTTCCGTTCATTTTACATTTGTTATAAAGATTTTATTTTTAATCAATAATATACCTGCGTTAGCAACAACCTTTCAATACCGGATCAAAAATTAATCGAAATGAATTGGTTTTTAAGACTAACGAATATTTAATGCGCCGAAACGACATTACTTTCCGGTACCTCTGATATGTTTTAGATGTTCTGACAAGATTCTGAGTTTAAACACAATTTTCATTGGGTTTTTTTTTTTCGGTTCAGAAAGAGTACCCAAAATCATGCTTAAAAATCTTTGAAAGTTATTTAAATTAATATGTTTTAGTATATAAGAAAATAATTATTGGCACAAAAATTATGTAATAGGATATTTTTTTTTAACTTATCAATTGCTTGTAACAATGTTAACATAAAAGATAAAAATAAATGATATTATCAACATTATCAGAATAACACTCAGTATAAACAAAAATCAAGTTAAAAATTTTCAAATTGAGTGAGCTATAGCAATGATATTTCTTTCACGCTTTTCCAACATTTTTGTTAAAAGGAGAGTTTACATTGATTGTCAAACGCATTAATTATCCAACTATTGTTACACCAAAACGAAACCTAATTATTAGCTACATTCCAAAACAGATATTAACTATTTTATCTGATTTTATGCATATGCTTTACTTTACCTTTTAATCTGTTTCTAAAACCGTGTGTTTGGCGCAGTATGTCCTTTTTTGGACCTTGTGCCACTAAACCCCACATTCAATTAAAACAGATATTATTTTGAAGTCTTTATTGAAGTACGTGGCAATGTTATCCCACCCATTTTAATTTCACGCTTTTCGGTTTAAAAAATTTATTTCATTTCAATTGCCACCTTGCCACTCTGGGGTTAAAGGAGCAAAGGTTAATGGCGCGTTCAAAAGAATTAATAAATAATATTATCTACTTGTTTCATTTCATTTTTAAAGGTTAGGAGAAAGTATCGACCTTTAATATTCTAACGACATTATTCTTTAAGCTGAAATATATATTAAAAAATAACTAATATTTTATGCAAAAAGTGTGTGTGTGTGTTTTTTTTTTTTTTTCTTTCATTGTTTTCTTTTTAAATTTATTATGAAGTTCGGAGGTGGAAGATTAGAGAAAAAAGTAAATATATTTCTATTGAAAATTTCTATTTAATATTTCTTTTGCTGTTAAATATAGAAATATTTTAAATTATTTTTAGATATATCAGTTTATTATAGAATATAATATATAATATTTCTTAAATAAATAATTCCAAGTCACTGAAGTGATTAAATATACTTGATCGAAAAATTCATTGGCTTCAAAAAAATATGAAGATGGTAATCAAAGTTGGCATATTCTAAATGCGCAAAAGTTAAGAAACCCATTCCCAAGGCTTGCTAGACGTGAATACGAAGATGGATGTGGATGTAGTTAATTTACGTCGCACTAGAGCTGCACAATGGGCTATTGGCGACGGTCTGGGAAACATCCCTGAGGATGATCCGAAGACATGCCATCACAATTTTGATCCTCTGCAGAGGGGATGTGAATACGAAGAACAAGCAACAATCTTATGAAGCATAAAACGCAAAGTTCGGCAACGAAAAATGGAGAATAAAGATGGGGGAAAAAAAACTAGAAAAACTGCTGCCGTCGAGAGAGGCAAATCAGGGCAGAATATATTTTGTCCTCATGTGCTGGTTTTTTGTTGTGTAGACTAAAAGGTGACGCGTACATCGCAACGAGTGCTTGTGTCGTGTCTCAGTATCGCTTGGCAAACACTGTGTTCAGTTGCAGCTGTGAAGGTAGACTGTACGGTCAGTTCTGTGTCTGTAAAATGTTCAAATTTAACAAATCGTCCTCCTAGCACGAGATACTGTAAATGATGCATTTTTAGTTGGCAAAAAGTCTGTCTGCTGCATACATTCACTGGAAGATTTGTGAAGTAGTACAATTCCCTACCATGCTGATTGGAAATTTTACACTACTCTATGACAATGACTCTCTCCGCAGCTCAGATCCCAGCTTTAATGGACTTTTTTTGGTTGGGAAGTTTTGGACCACCCTTCCTACAGCCCAGACCATGCGCTGAGTGATTTTCATCTTTTCCGATATTTCAAACATCATTTTGGTGGCGGCAATCACTACGACGATGACAAATACGTGAAAACGGCCATGACTTCTTGGTTAACGGAGTAGGCTGCAAGTTTGTATAAAGAGGGTATTCTGTACCTAGTAGTAGGGTGTGATAAGTGTTAAAACGAACGTGGCAACTGAGCTGAAAATAAAATAGAAACGTGTGTAAAATCTAAAAATAAATTTGCTTCTGGAAAATTTTCTTTCGTTTTGTTTTTATTTTCAAACGGCCCTTACTTAATAAAAAACAGCTCTCCTATTTATTTACTATTATTCCACCCTAGCAGAAATAGCTAAACTAAAAGGAAGCAATTTAATTCTGTGGTGAGTACTTTGAGTTGACAAGTCCCTAATTATACCGAATTTCAGTTTCTGTTATTATATTAGTTAAGGGGGGAACCCACCCTGAGATGGTAAAATATTAACGTTTTTCTTGAATTTTTCTTAAGTAATAGAAACAATGCAGAGACTCCTTGTTTTCTTTATGTTATTTAGCTACAATTGAAGTTCATTTTTAAAAAAAAATTTTACAAAATAATAAAAAATAAATTGGTGGCAGCTCCGTGTGTGGCTGGTCATCAAAAAGTAGCACCTCATGGATTTAGAAGTCCTGAAACATAGGAAAACGATTTTTTTTAGATTTTCTGAAATATAAAGACATTATATCTAAAAGTAGCATAGCGGTTTTTTAATATTCGCAAAATTACCAAAAGGGCGGCAACTTAAAAAATAGTTAAGTTTTTCAATAAAAAAATATTCATTAAAATACTAATATAAAATCGAAATATAAAAATATCAAAAAAAACCTATGCTACTTTCTAAAGAATATATTTTTACGTAATTTAAAATAAAGAACAGCTTATTTCGTTGTATAGATCATGAGTAGAACGTTAGGCCAGGTCAAAAAACAGCGTTTTGAAAAAAACGTGTTTAAAGTTTTGACTAATGGTAGGGGAAAACGTTTAATTTCATATATATCATGGTCCATAAATGAAATGCCTACAATAAGTTTCTATATATAGTCAACAAAATGGATGAGACACTAAAAGAATGTCGACCCTCCTAATCCTCCTACCTGCTTATCGACGACTCTCTATTTTCCGGTACAAATTCCAAGCGAAGTTAGGTACCGAGAAATCGTTTTAGACAGACATTAGGAAGGGTACAAAGATTCGAAAAATGTAATAAATTTTTTTTCGAATTTTTGAAATATTCAGGATTGGCAAATGTACAAGTCAAACAAAGTATATTTCCCTGCTAAAAAAATGAATGTATTTTATCATAGTTTCTATAAGCTGAACTTCAAATAAATATTAACTTCGAAGAAAAATCTATATAGCAGCCATGTCTACTTAAGCAAAGGGAAAAAACATAGAAACATTAATTTATGATAGTGGTAATATTTAATTTATTTCTCAACTATGTTTAAAGTTACAGGAGTGTAATTTCGTTAAAGTGTATACTTTAAAAAAAAGTTCTGATGGAAAAAAACTGTTCCTATCCAGAATTGCTAAAAAAATAATTTTATTGCCTTAATATATGTGGGAAAAAAATCCTTGAAAGTTCTAATATCTATTAAGAGCTATACTTTAAAATCTGTACAAGTTAAGCTTTTATTTTCCAAGTTTTTTCTTCTTTTTTTTTTTTTTTAAATATATAAATTATATTCCTCTATCATTAAAAAATGCTAAGAACAAAAGGTTCGAAAATTTAACCTGAACTCCAAGATGGTGAGAGATGAAGGATCTTAACTATGACTGTCTTAAAAGAGATCAGTAATTTATTAGATCATTTTATTTAGAGTTTATTGATACAATAGAAAGATTGTAATGACCAGTAATAAAACTACTCCTCTTTTTATTGCCCAAACCATATTGTGTTCGGTAAAGAATTGTGCAAACAATTATACTAAATTAAAAAAGAATAAAGTAAATTTACTTCACTGGTTTCGAAAATCATTTAGCCAATGCAAACATCTTATCTCTAATTCCCAAATTACATTTTTTTTTTAACGACCAAAAAACCATGGGAGGAAAAAGCTGACCCCTAAAGATGCCAGGGTCACGTGAATGGTAATATCATTTTATTACATTTCTACTTCCGACCATAAGTAGTGGTAAATTTTTCCCCCCTATCTTCCATTCGTCATAATTTTTTTTTTTTACGTTAGTAGGTCGTAAATTTTGGTCATAATCTTCTAGTAAGATTTTTTTTTACGGACGGCGATTACTTTTTACCTGTTTGTATGAAGAACTTCTTTGAGAAATAATCCAACTGCCGAAAAAAGAGGCCAGTAAAGGATAAAGAAACATTTACGATGACCATCGCTTAGATGGTTAGTGTGTTATTTTCTTCCTTTCGCCATTTTCTTTTTATATTCCGGTAGTTGTAGAATAAATAGTATGAAAAGATAAATCGATGATAGGCAGCTTGCAAAAAAAAAAAAAAAAAGGATTACTATAGAACTGCCTTGAATGACATCTTTACGTGTAGGCTTAGTTGGTATTAAAAGATATCAATTTGACTTTAAAAATTTTTTGTTTGAAATTATTAAAACTGTGTGTAGTTTAGAATAGGTTAAAATAAAGCCATCCTCTTAAACTAATTTACTTTCGTAACACATAAGAGTAGAACAAATAAATAAATTCAGTTGTAGAACATAGTTGTAGAATAAATAGTATGAAAAGATAAATCGATAGTAGGCTGCTTGTAAAAAAGGATTACTATAGAACTACCTTAAATGACATCTTAACATGTAGGTTTAGTTGGTAATAAAAGATATCAATTTGATTTTTGAAATTTTTTGTTTGAAATTATTAGCTTAACGATTCAAAATGTGAGTAGTTCAGAATATTTTCAAATAAAGCGATCTTCTTAAACTAATTTACTTTTGTGGCGTAAGAATCAAAATTAATATTAAATAACAAAAAAGCTTTTCGTTATCTATGTTATGATCAATATAGTTATTAAACAATAATCGCTTTTTATTACTAATGATTGAGAAAGCAAGTGAAAGTCAATATCTTTTCAGAATACAGTAGAGCGCCGATTATCCGAACCCTTATTATCCGAACGTTCAATTATCCGAACCATGTCCGAATTCGCTTCTTCTTCTTTTTTTTTCCTTTAAAGTTCAGAATACTTTTTAACTTATTGAAAAAATTTTTAAATTTAGAAGAATAAATAATATCCACTACATCTGAAGACCATATTTAATTTACAACCTTTTTTTTAGCAGTTTTCCTATAGTTGCCAATGCATACATGTATTGTTATACAGTTAAACCTACATACCCTCTTCAACTGAAAATTAACTTCTAAGAATGCGAGCTTCAATTTGACAGTCTACAATGGTAGGAATGAGGAAGGAGTTTATGAATTGATATGTGCTGAAGTTCTACAATTGGGGAATGGGTACTTGTCACTTATGGTTAATGATTAGTGATTACATTGCTTGGAATCTTAAATCTTGGTATAAAATTCTTAACAAAAAAATAAACGAAACTGGAGTTTCTGAACCAGTAGATCTTCCCGATGAAAAGATGCCAGGTTATACAGCAGAAGAAATAGAAGACTGGTGTCGAGACACTAAGAACGACCCAGGATTTCAAATTTTAAATAATGATGAAATTGTTGCTGTAATTTTGAATGAAAATCGGAACTCCACAGACGAAGAGGAAGAAGTAGGTGATCAAATTCAAGATAGTGGACCTTCTCATATAGAAGCAAGCAATTCATTAAATATTGCAATGAATTGCCTAAACCGTCAAGATGATGTTGATCCAGTTCAGTTGTTTGATTTAAAAAGAATAAGGGAAATGGCAAAAAGAGCTCAAAAAAGAGCATCTTTGAAACAAAAGTATTTGTTGGATTTCTTTTGCAATGGAAAATAAACAAAAATGTGGTAAAATCAGTAATTGATAAAAAAAAATTTATATAAAGCTGAAATATGATAAAAATAATTCAAAATGAAAAAAAATTTCAAAGGAAAAAAAAAATATTTAAAAATTGAAAGAAAAAAAAAACTTTTAAATAATTAAAAAAAAATTTTAAAAGGAAAAAAAAAAAAATTAAAAATTGAAAGAAAAAAAACTTTTAAATACGCCAGAGCTATTTTAGATAGTACTACCAGTCCTAAACCTAGAAAAAGTGTGACAGGAAGTTAGTACATAAATAATAATCATTTAAACTAGATTTTAAACAACTTTCCAATTATCCGAACTTTTCATTATCCGAACAACGTTCGGTCCCGAGCAGTTCGGTTAATCGGCGCTTTACGTACTGGTTATTATCAATTATTAGCGATGATATTTGGTAGTTTTTAATAATGACTGGTTTATGTGTTTATTCTGAAATGTTATGTAGATAGTGGTAAAGATATCTACATAGTGGTACATAGCGCTGAACTATATGGGGTAACCGTAAACTGGGAAATATGGTGCCAATAATTTGGTCAGAAGAGCGGTTCAAAGTTGAGACCCTTTAATGTTAATTTTTACTTTTTGCGTACTTCCCCATTCTGAGATTTTTTTAAGAGAATTTTAAAAAAAATTTCACACAATTATAAAATGCGTTTGTCCAAAGATAATTCCATCAACAACAATTTTTTTTTCATATTTAGTATTTTTTATTGTTTTATTTAATAAAAATCGAAAAATAAAATGTTTGAGTTGTAAATTTTACATCATTTTAGAAAATGTAATTTTATATTGAAAAATTCAAAATTCACACGAAATCATACAAACAGTACTCGAGAAATCGAATTTCAAAAAAGGCAGATTTTGATTATTATTAACCAAAAGCAGATTTTGATTTTTTTTTTTTTTTTTTTTTTTAAACTTTTTTTTTAACGGCAGGCACTGAACTTTTCGTTCTTCGCCATACTATGCCAGAATTGTTGCTCATTTCGCGTTACCCAGTGGGCACCTGTGAACCAAAGTCACGGAGGCGAGCAACATTGCCCACGCCACACTACCACAAACCCGTTTATAGGGTGGGCCACATTCACACATCATACACACACACAACAGAGGACAGCACAAAGAGAGAGAGAGAAACATACATGCCCAGAGCGGGATTCGAACCCACAGCCTATGGCTTCGCAGTCAGGCACGCTAACCGCTCGGCCACCTGGCCGGCAGATTTTGATAATAATAATAATAACCACGTTTCCTGGTAAACGTGATGAATGCTATACTTTTATCCTAATAATCGGTGTAATAATAGCCAGTAACAATTATCCGGAGTAAAAATACAACATTTTAGAATAAATTTGATTTGCCAATGTGTCCAGATGATGCATGGCTTTTTTGTAAGATAAGACCAAAAAACATGTCTCACGTCATCATACTCCCCACCAGATCCTTCTACAGTGCGAAGAATGTAATAAAAAATCTCCCAAGTTTCTAATTCATTAGCCAGAGCTCAACAGTAGCCTTTATTAAATTTAATTTTAAAAATATGCAATAAATAATGGTCAGTTTAACATTAGTTATTCTACTTAACATATAATTTTAAAAAAAAATAATTTCTTCTCCTTTAAGGCTTTGCTTCATTAGACTTTCTAGTAGAATATCTTTGCGTGTTTTCAAAAGTCACTTAAGAAAGTGTTAATGAGGTGACAAGCGGTCACATAATGTTGTTTTGCAAATGATCAAACAAAGTAATTCAAATCTCCACTCCTGACCCTACCTGAAGAAAATAACTGTAGTTTCTTCTCCCCCACCTACTCTTAGTAGATGTTTCATTGCTCCAGAAAATGACCGTCTTCCTCAAACGATAACATCAACAAACACTTAAGAAAAGTTTAAGGGAACAGTGTAAGACATTGAACTGTTTGTGAAAAAAAGATCTAAAGTAATTTTTTTTTATTTTTTTATTAATCTTTCTAGAATTTTCTAGAATTTCTATTATCTTCTTTACTTGCGTTTTATTATTCTAATGCGACTTCAAAATTTTGCTTGGCAAAAATCAAATAAAAATGCTTTTTTTTTTATTAATCTTTCTAGAATTTTCTAGAATTTCTATTATCTTCTTTACTTGCGTTTTATTATTTTAATGCGACTTCAAAATTTTGCTTGGCAAAAATCAAATAAAAATGCTTTTTTTTTATTAATCTTTCTAGAATTTTCTAGAATTTCTATTATCTTCTTTACTTGCGTTTTATTATTCTAATGCGACTTCAAAATTTTGCTTGGCAAAAGGCAAATAAAAATGCTTTTTTTTTTATTAATCTTTCTAGAATTTTCTAGAATTTCTATTATCTTCTTTACTTGCGTTTTATTATTCTAATGCGACTTCAAAATTTTGCTTGGCAAAAATCAAATAAAAATGCTTTTTTTTTTATTAATCTTTCTAGAATTTTCTAGAATTTCTATTATCTTCTTTACTTGCGTTTTATTATTCTAATGCGACTTCAAAATTTTGCTTGGCAAAAAGCAAATAAAAATGCTTTTTTTTTATTAATCTTTCTTAGTTTCTAGAATTTCCATTATCTTCTTGCGTTTTATTATTCTAATGCAACTTCAAAATTTTGCTTGGCAAAAAGCAAATGAAAATGCTTTTTTTTTTATTAATCTTTCTTAGTTTCTAGAATTTCCATTATCTTCTTTACTTACGTTTTATTATTCTAATCCGACTTCAAAATTTTGCTTGGCAAAAAGCAAATAAAAATGCTTTTTTTTTTATTAATCTTTCTTAGTTTCTAGAATTTCCATTATCTTCTTTACTTGCGTTTTATTATTCTAATGCGACTTCAAAATTTTGCTTGGCAAAAAGCAAATAAAAATGCTTTTTTTTTTATTAATCTTTCTAGAATTTTCTAGAATTTCTATTATCTTCTTTACTTGCGTTTTATTATTCTAATGCGACTTCAAAATTTTGCTTGGCAAAAAGCAAATAAAAATGCTTTTTTTTTTTTTTTCTCCAATAAAAATAAGATTTTCAAACAGTAGGGGAATAGTTCCAAACACTGTTAGACACTCTTTCTAAAATTAAGATTAGAACATTTATTTTATTTTTTTACGTTGAACAGCTGACCCGATTTTGAGCTTACGATTACCAATATTTAACTCCGTAGCCTTTTAATTTTGAACCTAACCCAGAAGACAAAAGAGCTCCTGGATCATGTTTTGGGACAAATTATTCGTATAAAACTTTTTGAGGGAACTAATCCGCATTTGCGTTACATGGAAAGGAAAACCGCGAAAACGTCTCATGGTTAGACCGACGTCAAGGGGATTCTAACCCATGATCCGTCTATCACTTAGGATATTTTACTTCGGTACTATGGTCAGTGCAAGCCGAAAGCAGTCCAGATAGCACCGTTATCAGTTTGTAACAAAAATTTAAAAGTCACAGAGACTCATTTGGGAAGTCACATGTGACCTCTGCGACGTTGATTCGTGGGTTTTGAAGGTTACTATGTCCGCCTTTGGGGACATCACCCAGACGTTAACATGACACTATAATGAGACATATGACTGTCGCAGGGACGTGACAAAAATATGACATATTCATATCTCAGCTTAGTCACGTAAATGTCACAGTTTTGCCGCATAGTGACGCTGCTGAGACGTGAATAAATGGCATGATATGTCGCCTCTTCGTCACACGACGGCTCAGTTGAGACGTGAATATGTTACATCTTTGTCACACGGTGATCTTGAAAAGGCGTAAATATGTCATGACTTCGACATACCGTGACTATGTTGAGGCATTCATATGTCACATCTTAATCACAAGGTAAGTGACGTCACTGCGATGAATAAATGTCTGATTGCGGTCTTATGTTGACGTCTTTGTGACGTCAAAACGCGACGTCCCCAAACGCGCATATAGAAATATTTTTAGCCACACGCATCGGCGTAGTAGATGTCACATGTGAGTAAACCTGTCGCATTTTTTTTGCAATCTGGTAACGGTGTTATTTGGGAAACACTATTTCAGTCGATTACTGAATATTCAGCCATCCACTGATTCAATTTCAACCTTAATTTAGTAGTACAGTTCTTATTAAAAAAACATAGATAAATATTATAGTGATATTTTATTAGCTTTAAATTTTTTTTAAACTTAAAAATAACCAGCTTTTAAATAGTAAAATATTTGATCAGAAGAAGCTTTTATTCAGTTTCTTATAATTCATTCTCACTATTTTATAAGCTTTATTTGGTGAATTGTTATTTGTTATAATCTGGTTTGGCATTTTTTCCCGGAAGATACCTATTTTCCCAGGACTCTGGAAGAAAGTAGAAAAAACCGGGGGAAAAAACTTGGAGATTAAAAAAACTAAAAATGACCAAACATTGGTTTTACAATTATAATAAATGGATAGTTCAAAAAAAAATTTTTTTTGAAAATTATTTTGTAAATTTTTTTGACTGCTTGTTAGAATTTATAAATAGTAATTTTGTTTTCATAAATTTTCTTTTTAGTAAAACAAACAGATAATTTAATTATTAAATATAAAATACTAGTTTTTGAAAAAAATCCATAAAAAAAAAATTTTTTTTTGATTAGAGAGCTTTTTTATAAAAAGGAAGAGAAAACTTAAAACATCTGATGAAATAACATTGACTTGACTATCTGAAATAAACACCCAATAAATATTTGAAAATGGAAGAACCTTTAAACAAAGAAATTAAATAGACTTAAAAAAAAATTTAAGTAAACAATAAAAGGGAGTTCAAAACACATAAATTTTTATTATTATAGAATTCTTATTTTTTATTATAGAATTATTTTTTCAATTATAGAATAACTGGTATAAATATTGTTTTTTTTTGTTTCTCACTCTAAATTATTATCTTGGAATAAAATAAAATATGTAAACAAACTTTTGTGATAAAATATTATTTAACTGCAGAATATTTTGTTATTTTTGTTAGTACATGATGCTAATTCTAATGTATTTTTTAAAATAAAGATTTTATTTTATATTTTAGAATGATAAACATCCTTGATAGAGTTTGTACACTTGATACAAAAAATCCCAAACAATAAATATCTATAAATAAATTAAGAATTTGTTCTATGAGAGAAAAGAATGTTTCATGAAAACTGATATATTTTTTGGAAAAGGTGATCAGAAAAAGTATCCATGCTATTCTATCTTTCAGAGAAAGGAAGTATCACGAAATATTCCATTCGATCAGATCTCTACCCATCAGGGAAAGGTTCTATCCCCGATTCTTCCGTCATTTCTGCCATCCTCCATCAAGCGTGAAGGATTTCCGAATGGTCCCCTCGACTGACAGTTGACATGGATTAGATCCATAGATCCATTAAATAAAGGCTTATTGCGAAGTCCCCTTTCATTCAATACAACGAGTATGTCTATAGTATACTAAAATATGCATACTACAACATACTAAAAAACCATACTGCAGCTTATATAGAATAGAAGCTGCAGTATAGAACTACATAACTTACAATATATATATATATATATATATATATATATATATATATATATATATATATATATATATATATATATATATATATATATAATTAAAATTTAAACAAATTTTAAAACTTTATTTATTAAAAAAAAATTAAACAGCAGAAAACAAAATAATGAGAAGATATAATATCATCATCATCTCACACGGCTATTTTCGCATAAAAGGGGGTTTCCCAATTTTGTATTCGCATAGCCAAAGCAAAATATATCCTTACAATATGTGAGGAGCACCAAAAAAATTAAAACAAAAAAGAACTAATTAAGTAAAAAATGCAAAATAAAACAAAAAATACAAATTTTAAAAAATCATACAAAAATCGAAAATAAAAGACAAGAACATAAATGATTTGAAATACTTTCTTAACAAGTTTGCTTCATTTCAAAATATGAAAATAGAAGAGTAAACAGAGATTAATTTTTTTTAATTTAATTTAAATTTAAAAAAATAATTTAAATTTAAATCATATAAATTTTTAAAATATTACGAAATTTAATCTTATCGAAAATAGGGCTTTGAAAGTTAATAACGAAACATAAATTATCCAGATTTCTCTTTTTATTTGGAGAAATTTTACTCATTTTAGCTTTTACAAGATCGATACAAAAAAATTTTGAAGCGCAAATTAATAAAAAAAAAGTTAATAATAAGATCTTTAAGCTTATATGAATCATTATCCTTAAGGGAAAAAACGAAATCTTTCATTGGTTTAATATTATGTTTATTGAAATATTTTTCCATATTAGAAATGAAAATTTACATTTAATTTGTTATTAAGAGAGTTTTTATTACTTCCTGTTCCCCCGTTTACCACGATTTGTACGCTCATTTTTAATGTGAAAAAGTGAGTAAGTTGACGAGTTACTAAAGTTAATCTGTGTATGTTAGAAAATACGTTTAACCTATATGGCAAAATTGTTTTATATAAAAGCATGTAGTATTCTTCTTCTGTTTGCAGTCTTAAATCGATATCTTCTACTTTATCTAAAATAATATATATATATATATATATATATATATATATATATATATATATATATATATATATATATATATAATGATACATTTATTAGTTTATTGAATGTTGGCGTTCAGAAATTTACAGTGCAATCTTAATAAGAAATAAACTGATCAATTGAATTTTTCATAGCACGATCTATTGCACGTTTCTGTTTAATTTTTAACATACCAATTCGAAACAAAATGTTACTTTAGTAACAGATACTACGTAACAGGTACGAAATATCTACGACACAAAACACTACCCGTTTCTAAAAACAGTACTTTCATTTTTGTACTGTATCTCCACTGATTCCAACCAGTGTAAGAGCAAGAAGAGTTGAACCCCATTAACGCAATCACTAAGTTGCGGATGACTTTTTAATAAATATTATTACCAACCTCAGAAGAGCAGGTGAAAATGGTTCTACTTTAGAAAATGATGGTAAAAAAAAGAGCATCTTCCTTTGAGAAAGTTTCTCATAACCCGCACTTTTCTAATAAATGTCTTTGTATCATCCTTGCAACCCTTTATTACCAGGGGTCGGGAAAAAGCTCTTTTAAATGTTGACACTGTAATTAGGGGATGACCAGTAAAGGGGGTGGCGTCTACAAAAGAAGAAAGGTAAAAACTTTTGTATGACAAGAGCTACTTAGATGCTAAGACATAGGCTTGTTTTGCCATTTAATCGTTTTTGAATGCCTTTTTTTGGTCATCGGGCGGTTGAAATTTTTTGAGAAAAGATGAAGGACCCCTCCTACTAATCAGAACTAGATGTAGCTTTTGTTGTACTTTTTTATTTTTAAATTGTTCTTCAATTGTGTATGATCCATTGATGACTGAATTGGAGGTACGATTTTGATGGTAACATCCGTGTAATTGATCAGTTATATGAGAGAACATTAAATTGAAATGTTTTCAAGGAAGTACGTATTTTTTTTCATCGGCGTCATCATCGGCAAAAATAAAAACTTTCCTTGCGCTTAAAATAAAATGTTTTTTTTTATCTGTATAGTTCCTTCTTAAGACATTTCCTAGTACTTAGACTTAAAAGATTTTTTTATATTTTGGATTACGGTAAGTCTAAGCACAATCGATAAAATATAGACGTTAGGAGTGAAATTTGTAACCATTTTTGGATGCCTATTTTTTTTTTATTATTATTATTATGAATTTATTTATCTTTTTTTGTAATTAGACAGTTAAAATTTTTTGGAGTAAAGATGAAGGACCTCTCTTATTAATCAAAACTAGATGTACCTTAGCAGCCACTATTTTTGTCATTCAGCAATACTACAACGTTTTAATTACAGTAAGATACGATACACATCAGAGTCATTAAAATTGTTTTTCTAGATACAATGCAAAGCAAGAATCATTAATTTAGCATGCATGTATTCAATAGTTCATAAAATAAAATTAGCCCGTTCATCAAACATAATCGCTGCACAAAAAGAATATTAATATGAATACGAATAATGCTTAACAAAGCCGAAGTGCATAGAAATTAAGTATTATAAAATTATTTGACGCAAACAATTAACAGATTCAAGAACATCTTCTAAAACTAACATAATTATCTTTATTATACAATTTAAAACATTGTTGTTGTTGTTACTTATGCCACTTGCCAATACCAACAAGCCAGCTTAAAATCAACAGATTACAAATCATTTACTTAAAACATACTCTGTAAAAAGTTTTCGTATTTATTAAATGGGTGGCACTTACTTTACACTAAAGTGATTTTTCACTTCACCAAGAATGTTTTATCACTGTACTTGGTATAAAATAGAAGTCTCGACTTTTCGCTGTCAGTAACACTAAAACTTATAATTATAATAAGATAAGATTATAATAATTATAAGAGTCAGTGCTTGTATTATTATGATACAATATAAAGTAAGAATCGTTCATTTAGAATGATAAGACACTAATTTTCTGTATAAAATTAATTTGTAAATTAGAGATACGAGTAGCTCAGGGATAAGATAAAGATGGTTTTGAACAAGGTTTAACAGAATGGAAGATGATAGATATTATACATAGATATTACCTATATATGCACACCGAAGAGTCATTACATTATGACCACCCTGCTAATAACATGTAGGACCACCTTTAGCCCTCAAAACTGCTAGCACCCGCCGTGGCATTGATTCCACAAGTTGTTGATAGGTAGTCTGAGGTATCTAGTACCAAGCGCTCACCAAATGGTCCTGTAATTCCCTCACATTGCGAGGGGGTAGCGTGGCAGCACGAATTCGGTTTTCCAAGTAGTACCACAAATGCTCTATTGGATTAAGGTCAGATGAATTTGGGGGCCAAGACATGACTTGAAAGTCACTGGAATGTTCCTCGAACCAATCCATGACGATACAACCCTTATGACATGGTGCATTATCCTGTTGGTAAACACCATCCCCCGCAGGAAAAACTGTTGCCATGAATGGGTGAACCTGGTTTGCAACTATGTTCAAGTAGCTTACAGACGTCAGGGATTGTTCTATGAGGATTATGGGTCCTAATGTGCCCCATGAAAACATTGCCCACGCCATACTACCCCCGCCACCGGGTTAAAGCCCATTGTTATAGATGGAGGGAGGTCATAATGTAATGGCTCTTCGGTGTACATATATATACTTAGATATATATAGATGAATAGATATTATTATAGATATGATAGATATTAGTTTAAAATCACTTAATCACAGGGGTTTAAATAAAATATAATTATATACCTGTTTTAATGACGAACTAACAACAACAAAGTCTCATCGACTAATTCTCGATTACAAACACCAACTTCTGGTGATTATTTAATAAAATAAAATATATAAAAAATAAATAAATAAAATTTAAAAAAAACGCGCCAACACATTTGTGTTTTTGGAAGTGAAAATAATTCTCATTTTGTGGGAATGATCGAAAATTGTAACAATTCTGTTACAAGTGCTAATCTAATTCTGTTACAAGTGTTTTCTGTTACAAGTGTTTTCTGTTGCAAGCGTTAAGCTAATTCGATTACAAGTGTTAAAATTTAAATTACACCATTTAAATCGTATATGAAAGCTCAATTTTGTATAAACCAAAAATCAGATGTTTCTTCATACATTTTGGGTTGTTCAACATCATATTCGGAGAAATATTACACCACAGTTTTTAAAATGTTAGATACCTTTTTATAACAATTAACTTCTGTAGAAGTTTGAGCATCATGCGAGACAAAATCTATCTTTCACCTTCTCGATTATAAACAAAAATATCGATTGTTTTACTTCTTAAAAAATTAATGCCAAGATTGGCGTTAATAATTCGTGAATGGATTAAAAGCATCTGAAGAAGGTGTAAGTTTTATCATTTAATGGACTACACTCTTTAAAGTGTGTGTTAATGCTCGATTCGATATTAACTTAATGCAGCACACAATTTGTAAAATTTTTCGACAACAAATTCGGATAGCTATCACACCATAATTTTTATAGAGTAAGCAAGACATCTTCGAAATTAATTTTTTTCTTTTCCATTCTGTTCTTTCTATTTTAAGAAAGAAATACCAACTGCTTCGGATTGGACAAAATGATTTAAAAAGCGGTAGAAAACTATAAACTAAAATGTGCATATTTTCGGTTAAATTTACCAATTTTTTTAAAAAGATCAACCTGCCTCAGCAATATCAAAATGGTGTGTTATATATGACTGAATTATTTAGAAGTAGTGGTGAATAAGAGTCCTATAAATCGAATTTACTAAACCAAGAATCATAGATTAAAAGACAACCTTTCGAAAATATTTATCCGCTGTCCGGAACAAGTTGGCATCTCTGGATCTGTGATGCACGCCGAAAGAAAGCTTTTATGAGATTGATGGTAAGTAATTTTAGAATTGCCCCTAAAAAAATCATGGCCCCTAATAGGTTAAATAATATTAAAAAAGCATTTAAAGAGATTTTTTCTCATGCATTTTCAATTTAATAAACGGTCGTCTTTAAAATACAAAGGTTTCTAACTACACACAATTAAGTCCAGCAATAAAAATAAAACAATCAAGAGTTGATTGAGTGGCTGAAATCACTCAAATTGAATTAGAAATTAATTCTAACCCAAGTTAACTGATTGGAAATAATTTGATGTATGTTAGTTTATTAAAAATGCATTCATCAAAATATGTTTACCAAAGATTTACATAAGCATAAAGAAAAAGATTAGTAATTTGTTTATATTCGCTCAAAAGGGAGACGGGTCAAAAACTTCATAAACATGCTTACGTTAAATTTTGAAAGGAGCTCCTTTTTTTAATATGCTTTCTTCTGTAATTATTTCATATTTTTCATGCTTTGTTATGTAATTTTCATATTGCTCTCAATGTTTTACCATTGACTGATTTTTTTTTCACTATTTCCGTATCTTTCTATTAAATCATTTTTTTCATTATGTATTTTTACAATAATAAAATATCTTGCACTATTGTAACAATCAATGCTTGTCACATTTGTTCGAAACGTTTATTGTGTCAAAATAGATCAACTAATTCTTACTTAACCTGCGTTTTTACAAAGAGACAAAAACAACGAAGCAATATTAATAACTAATTGATTCGATATTAGTTAATTTATTTCTCCTCACAAACTATTTTAATAGTATTTAATTTTCCATATAAATTTTAAATTATAATCCTTTTTTTAATGATCTATTTAAATTAAAAGATCTATTTACGATTTTCTTAGATAGATAAAATCAACGAAATCATATTAACAAATAATTAATTACTTTTAGATTGGATACTATTTTAAATTATCCTTTATTTTGTTAACTAAAATTTAGTAATATTATTAACAAAAAAAATATTTTTGTTAAAATAACTGAATTTTAAAAATCTGCAAAAGTTAAAGTTTAAAATACGTTCTGTTTGAATTATTTTGAGAACAAAAATACAGCAAAATTAGCGAAAAGATTAATTCCAAAACTCTGTAAATTTATTCGAAGAAATTTTCATAACCAGCATTAATTATAGAAGCGTTTATTTTTCCCGAAATGTTCAAGTTTTGGACGGGAAAATTTTGAAAAATATATCCTAAGCGAGAATTCGACATATTACTTCAAATTTTTATTCAAACTCGCACAAAGTTTTGCGTTAAAATAGGTAAATGTTAAGGGCAGAGAGCACATTTTTCGAATTCGAAACTACTCATTTAAAAGCATCAAGTTTCGAAACTTTTCTCTGTAATTGATGATTAAAAGCAGTGTGAGGGTTATTGTTTCGAGAACACCCCCAAACTTCTTCTAAAGGGTTTCGATCACGTTCCATTTAAATTTTAATAAAATCCTTAACAACCATAATCTGGCAATATGTTTCAGCAAAACCCTGACTCAGTCACGGAAGAGGCCATTTTTATGTTCTCAAACCCTCTACTAAATAAAATCTTTTCTCTCCTTTTAAGTTCAGTTAATTAGATGATTTTTCCCCAGAAAACTTCTTAACAGAATGATGGTTCACCCAGCGTTGCCAACGAATTTATTAGGAAAGTAAGTTTTATGGGGTGAATTTTTATACCACCATTAAATGCAGAACACGTCGATAAAGGGCTTATTTGACTCAGGGTTTTGGATCAGCCCTCAATCAGCAATTAAAAGTTCTCAGAGTGGATAGTTTGAGTTTTAGCAAAGCTGTACTAAGTTGCAATCATTACTCCTTGCCATTTTTTTTAAACTTCCAATGGACGAACTTCTATTTTGAGATGTTTATAAAGAGTATAGAAGCATTGTTTATTAAACTTGCCTCTTGGATAGTATATTGTTTCTTTGAAATTTTACTTTACTATGAACAAAATCGGAGGCGTGTTGTAATTGATGAGAAATAATGATCAAGGTGCTAAATTTGTTCCAGTTTTACAACTGAGCGTTGTATTAATGGAAAAGTAAGTAAAATTCTTGGCTAGATTATAATTTACATAAGGAGCTCTAGCTTTGAATTTTTTCGCTTAAAGATATGCAATTATAAAATTGTAAATTAATATAATAGTATATTTCTAAGAAGATAAATACTTCAATCTTCATTATTTTCTGAAAAGTTTGAGTAAGATTAACTATGAACAAAACAAGTTTTACAAAATATTTCCGCTAATAAAATTCGCTAATAAAAATTTTTTTCTCCTATTTCGCACTGGGTTTTGGATCTGCCTTCAATCAGCAATTAAAAGTTATCAAAGATGATAGTTTGAGTTTCAGTAAATCCTTACAAAATTGCAAATACTACTCTTTGACATAATTCTTTTTTTAACTTACAGGACGAAATTCTGCTTTGAGATGTTTATAAAGATTGATGTATTACCAAAGCATGGATTATCAAGCTTGTAGCTTGCATGGTATATTATTTTTCTGAAATTTTACTTTTTTATATATAAAATCGTTCTAATTGATGAGAAATAGTGATCAAGGTGTAAAATTTCTTCCAGTTAAACTATTGAACGCTGTATTAATGAAAAAGTAATAGTTAGATTGTTAGACAACTTATAATATAAATAAGGAGCTCTGGCTTTGAATTTTTGTACTTAAGGATATAAAATTTTTAAATTTTAAATCAATGCGTTATAGTAGATTTGAATACAGAAAAATACTTGCGAATTTGTTATTATTTTCTAGGAAGTTCAAGACTAACTATGAATTTATAAATTTTACAAAAAAATTTTTGTGAATAAATTACTTTTTTGACATTAGATTTTTGATTTACTCTCAATCAGCATTTAAAAATTCTTAGATTGGATAGTTTGAGTATTAACAAAGATGTGTAATGTTGCATCTGAAAAGAGTTGTGTACTCTTGAAAAGGAATTTTAAAAAAAAGACGAAAAATCCAATTTAATTTTAAAGAAGAAACTTTGAAAAGTTGGTCATTTATAAAAACCTAAATCAATACACGGTAATTCTTCTGCGGTAAAAATTTTATTATTCCCAACAAAGTTTTCGTCTCCTTTTCTAAATTGTGAAAAATATTTAAATTCTAATGATCAAAATTTCCATTTCAAAGTTTGTTTATTTGTTTGTTAGTGTGCCCTACCAGAGGACACTATTTTTTGAAGCAAAAATTAGATTACATAATAAAAATAATTGTATAGATTCAAGGTTAGGGTGTCTCTGAAAAAAGTTTTTAGTAAAACTACCGGTACCTATATGATAATGACATTTTTGGTAAGGAAAAAAAAAAAGACATGATTTCGTTAAATGAAACCATAATATACGGTATTTAAACTATTCATTCGGTAATTTTTCCCTTTATCTAGCCTTTATTTACTAAACATTTAGATTATCGAAATTATAGTTCGTATTATTACACATTTAGAAAAAATACAAAACTGAAAATTAAATTTAACCGAATAAATGGTTTTTATGCCATGCTCAAAGAAATCAAAATAAAATACCAAATTTTATCATACATTGTAAGACCATATTTTATTTTTAATTTTTCCGAAACCATTACAAAAGTGATTTGATAAAAATAACCGGCCTTTCTGTTGCTCCCTTACACCCAGAAGCACGATCAATTTTACCATATTCTGGTACCTTTGGCCTTACTCTTATTTTCAGTGCAAATTGACCCTTTGATGACCCCTTTGAATGCCCGGTGCCGCTGCCCTTTTCTCTGCACTCCACTGCAATACACTCTTTGTGCATTTTATTATTTTTTAAGACATAGAGCTGATGGAAAATATTAAGCAAAAAAGATTACATGGTATTTTATCACTCACTTACTGGAGTTTGATTGATTACAGTACGGAAGGAAATAAAAAGAATCCCTATCAATATCACTCAATCTCTTGATTGTCACAGTATATCACGACACGATACCTTCACATTCTTCGCAAAGCTTCCCCCCAAAAAAAAACAACAATACGTTCTAGATTCTTCTTTGCTAGAAGAAAAAGAAAATAGTTTCCATAATTTCTTTTTCATTCAATCAACCTATATTTCTTTCGACTTCGTCATTAATGACATTTCTTGTACTTATATTTCTGTCATATTCTTGTTATCAATCATTTTACATTTAGACAGTCTCTAAGATTTCATTTGAAGATTTTAATTTAAGTATATTAGTATATTTAGGTATTAAGTATATTTAGGGGTTTCTTGAGCTTATATTTCTGTCATATTCTTGTTATCAATCATTTTACATTTAGACAGTCTCTAATATTTCATTTGAAGATTTTGATTTAAGTATGTATGTTTAGGGATTTCTTGTGCTTGTATTTCTGTTATATTTTTGTTATCAATCATACGACATTTAGACAGTCTCTAAGAATTCATTTGAAGATATTAATTATATATATATTTAGGCACTTATTCAAAGTCATGAATTAAAAGAATATTTATTAATTTACTTTTCATTTCTTAATAATTTCTAATTTATTAATATCACTCGTAAATTGAATGACATGTAAAATAATTATTTTATAAATCACAACTTTGCAGAAAAAAATATAATTTTTTGAAGCTGATACGCCATACGGAATAATATTCATAAAATTAGAAAAAAAAAAAATTAGGAAGTTTTAAAAAATGACGAAAAAAATTTCTAAAGCTAAAAGTTTCTAAAAATAATTTTTTTATTTATTAAAAAATGGGTTTTATCAAGTGTTTAAAAATAATAGTACTCGCAGGTCTTGAAAATGGGCGTCTGTTTTTGAACACTTGAAGCATGTGAACTGTTATTTCCTATTTATATATTTTTTAAGCAAATGGACTCTTAATCGGGTAAATACCACAGTCATTTATAAAATTAAATATTTGGAAAAGAAATAATATAAAAACAACCAATGAAAATATATTTAATCTGCTAATTTTTAATGCCAACCAATTGTGTGATATCACATTTCATGTTATCCCCTCCGCGAACTTTGTTACAAACTGTCACACTTTCACGAACCCTCTCCAAGAGTGGCATCATTTGTGAACGATCCCCCAGAAAAAAAAATTCTTCAGTTCTCGAATAATTATAAATTTGATTGAAAATATTATCTTCACCTAATTATCTTATTATATTTATTTAAGTAATTAACTAAAATATCAATATACTCTTGTTTTATTTTATTTCATTTTTTAAAATTATTTTTAAAATCTCCAATTATAATTTTGTATACTACTTAATTAAAAAATGCTTATTTAAACTCTTAATTTTATGTTTGGCCAGCAGGAGTCCTAAAATTATAAAATCAAGGAAAAGTCTAAAAATATATAAAATATTTTTCAAAATATACGTGCAGAGTTGAGCTTAAAAACTAAAAATATTTTTATGCCATGCTAACAACTCAACAAGTTGTAATTTATAAATTTCAAAATCATAAACTTCAATACATTTTTTTTACTAAACCAATCATGTGATTACCTATGTTTTTAACTAAAAACCATAAAAAATAAATTAAATAAAACTAAATACAGTGTTTAATATTGAATTTTTTAAGAAATATTCTTGATATTCTTACTTAAAGCTTGTTAAAAATAAAGTCATACTTAGACCTTAGCTTTTATTTCAAAACATCGCTTGTATTATACAAAAGCTGCATACAAAATTTCTATAATAAACTTTTTTTTGTTATGTGTGTTGGCGTAAAGAAATTTTCTCAAAATCTATCTTCAGAAAATGCATTTAAAATGCAAGAAAATTCTATAATGTAAGAAAATTCCAGCAACAAAAAACTATTAATTTGAAAATTAATATCTGAAAATGATTTTTATTTGTCTCAGAAATATAATTAATTAAAAAAAAGATTAAAATACTTAAAGCATCGCAAAGTAATTTTAGTTTCGTTTTTGAGTTTAGTTTCTTGAGTTTTCGTTTTCTTGAGTTTATTTCCGGTATTGGTTTCGTCTGTCTGCATACAACCATAACTTCATTTCAAAAATCGGAACTCAAAATTTTAAAAGGCTTTGAAAAACTAATAAACTCAAGTTCAAATGTGAACAGTATGAAGAATCTTTCGTTGTTCATAAAAATCTTTCGTAAAAAAAATCGTTCGTAAAAAATCGTTCGTAAAAAATCGTTCTTAAAAAAAAGTTTTCGTTGAAATTGCTGATTAACAGTAAATTCGGGTATTTTAAATTTTTATTTATATTTAAACTGATACCAAGAACCTTATTATTTCATAAACAGTTTTTTTAAATAGTTCTTAAGATGTTTATCATTTAAATTCTATTTATTTGAAATATATCTAACTATCGATTAACAGAAAGTAATCGCACAATTAAGTCTATTTTGAATGTAATTTCCCTTCTAATGTCATTCAAAAATTTTCCTAGAAAATTACTGAATTCTCTATTTGTTTTAAATGCTTTTTATTTTACTTTCAAGAAAATAATTATTACTATTCCTTCATTTTGGTGCTTATATAATTACACTTTTCAACTGACATAGTTATCTAGACCATGAAATTATCACTATTTCACAATTCATAATAAAATATATTTTATTTTCCTTAAAAAGATTAAATTACAGACAAGTAGAATTCAAATAGAAGAGGGGGGGATGTCATTGCTATCTTATTTTACTCATCTTTTTTGTATTAATTGATTTGTTTTATGACCTTCGAATCCCCTGACCAAAAAATTTCTAAGAATTTACAAAGAATACATGCATTTAATGGCGCCTGCCTAGAAACAGATGTGCTTTTAAAACCGATAATTTACTACTCGGCAAACAGCCGCGCTAATAACCGAGTTTAGGAGTATTCTCCTATCTAAGACACCTCTACAGTCTTTAAGCTAAACCTATATTTATTGCCCAAACAAAACCGAATCAGCCGCATTAGTTTTTTAGAATATAATTTTTTCTTTACCAAAGATAGTTAACAAATCGAATTCGTTGGAAGAAAATGAATCGAAAAAAAAGAAAACAAATGGTTCTATTTCATGATCATTTGATTGCGGCTATGTTGCCATTTTTTTTTTCCTTTAAAAATTTCACTGTTTCTTTATCATTTAAATTTTCGAAGAATTTTATAACGTTTATGCTTGTTTTTATTACATCTAAAAAATTTAAAAAATTGTCGAAATATTTCTATTTTTTTTTTATTTATTTTTTTATATCTGCTGTTTCTTAAATGTCTTAATTTTATTTTAACGTATAAATTTCAGTTTATTTCTCACATACATTTACTAAAGGGATATATCGGGGGAGGGGAGGAAAAACTTTTAAATTAATATTTCAAAAAAATATTTTTTTAAATATTAATTTCGGTACAATATTTTATATATACTAGGAAAATTAGTCCCCTGTGAGGTTCGTTTATCCCTTAATTACTTCTCATTCATAATTTTTTTTGAACGTCAATATCTTCTACTAATATCTCCTTCAGAACATTTTGTTTTCAAATATATACATTTATTGTAGCTTTATGTAAGAGCATTTTTTAATATGTTAATCGTAACGAAATAGACGATTTCTTAGATTTGAAAAATAATCATCACTGCTTGAAAAAAATAATAACTTGAGGAATACAGATTAGGAATGAAAGATAAGTAATTTTACTCGTTGACGTGACATAAAACCATTCAAATAGACAGAAGTTTTTATTGCTCTTTATTAAGTTTCTTTTTTAAAAAATTTTACTTTTAATGTTAAGATTTATATCTGGCAACATGCAATCTCTCTCTCTCCTTTTTTTTTATATTCTTTTGGTATTTTTATTGATATTTACTCTTGCGTGAACTTATAAAATAAAGAAATAAGAATCCCGTGAGATAAAAAAGTACCTTTTCCATAGCAATGCATAAATAGTCAGTATTTCAAGCAAAAAAATCTGAAAATATCAAGAAAAGGTACTTAAATTTACAATAACTTTCAAACGAAATCGAATTTCAAAACGAACAGTTAGGTATTGATATTTTCTATTATTAGAGGACCAAACTAGGTATCTTTTTCTTAGAATTTTAACAGTTAATAATTCTCGATGTCGCATCTTAAATTTTTTTTATTTTCTCGCAATTCCTGTACTTTTTTCTACATACCAGCGTAATTACAAGTTTCTAACTCTTAAATACTTTGTGCAGCAAAGCAAAAAAAAAAAAAAAAGTTAGAAATATTCTCAAAAAAGCACAATCAGAAACAATAACTTTTGATCAAATTGGAATTTTGAAAGAAAAAAAAACTCTCTGTTAAAAATTTATAAACAATTATGGCCATTTCAGCGTAACAAATTATTAGTTACGTTCCTACGGCCTGCAGAACATGCCATATGGTATTTTTTCTGACAAGTTTAACAGTTAATAATTCTTGAACTAATCGTCGAATGTTAAAATTTTTGTTCCATTGTACTCTTTGCAAATTTTTCTGCGCGCCTTCATAATTTCAAATTTCTAATCCTTATAGTTTTTGCACATCACGACAAAGTGTAGCGTCAAGTTGAACATCCAAAACGGCAGCGCGGCGCAGGGGTGACTTTTACGATCTTTTAATGCAGATAGATATATTTAGTCAAAAGAAAATTCAAAATTTAAATCTTAACTCACTGGTTTTAATTATTATAATATTTTTTTATTTGTCTAAACATTTTAAAATTATTCTTTTATATTTAAATTTCTTTAACATACCTTATTTTAAAAAAATAATATATATTAACTCTAAGATACACTTCAACAAAAACGGAAATTCTAAATTTCAAATAAATTTTTTTTTAAATATTATAATAAAGTTTTAATAAACATCAATATCAAAAAAAAAAAATTTAAAAAATAAATGAAAAATTTTAAACTATTGTATACAACATAACTGCTTAAAAAGCGTTTCCTGCATTGTGTTGTTTAATTAACAGTTTGCAGCAATTAAAGAAAAACAATTCAGATTGCCAAAATTTTAATATCAATATCTAATTTTTCTCAAAAATTTTCAGAAAATTGATTGACTATTACTTAAACTATTAGGGGGACCGGAAAGTAATGTCGTTTCAGGGCATTAAATATTAGTTAGTCTTAAAAACCAATTCATTTTTTTTTTATCCATTTCTATACATTGAAAGGTTTTTGCTAACGAGGGTGAATACATTATTGATTAAAAATAAAATCTTGATAACAAATATCAAATGCACCAAAACGACAATACTTTCCGATCCACTTAATATTAAAACTCAGTGGGCCAAAAACTTCTGAAATGAAATCATTGTAGTGTTTTGAATCGAATGAGAAAAAAAAACACGATGTGCAAAATTTAATTAAAATATGTTCAGTTCATTTTTTATACAGTACGTTTTTCAAAAGCTTAAAACGAAAAATTTATATCATTGCTTTCAAAATTTAATATAACGAAATTGTGTGTAAAACCGTGCAAATTCTTAAGTTTTCGACGTTCTAAAAACTAAAATAAACAAAAGACGATGAAGTGTCGTAACATCTAAATGAAATGTGAACATGTTTCTCCGAAATGACATTACGTAATATTCTATGTCTCCTTAGAAGCTAAAATCTGAAAAAACTGTGTTCATTAAGTTCTGAAGATCAACTATTCCATTGTTCTAATGTAGTTTTGAAGATCAAAACACTTAATAAATAACACAAAAACATCACTTCCAACTACCGACAAAACTTAAAAACAAACATCCACAGTCACACGAATTCTAAATCGGAATTATACTCGTCTATTACAGAGTCAAATTAAATGCGACTCGCAAATACCGAATCAAATCATTCCTTGGAAACTTAAAGAAGAAATATGCTTCAGCCCCAC
Source organism: Parasteatoda lunata (assembly GCA_949128135.1). Lineage (NCBI taxonomy): Eukaryota > Metazoa > Arthropoda > Arachnida > Araneae > Theridiidae > Parasteatoda > Parasteatoda lunata. The sequence continues at coordinate 63,145,997 of OX421979.1, read as the reverse complement.
CTAATAACAGACTTCCAGAAGAAGGGCGACCACCAAATACTACGATATCGAACCAATTAGTGGTTTAGCGGAATCACGATATTCTCATTATCGTTTAGAAGAAAATGAATCTATGAACTGTTTATTCGATGTTGGTGGGAAATCGTGGTTGAGCTTCTGTTCCAAAGACAACGATCTTTAAAACGTTGATACATTTTTTTTTTTATATTTCGTCTTGAATGGAATGATAGCTTCCAAAAGGTTTTCAATTAAGTAGAAAGAAAAAAAATCTTAACTGCGGATTTTAGGGAACTGTTTGTATTTCAACTGCTAATTTCTTCCTGTGCGTTGATAGGACTTCTGTATTACTTTTGACCTTTGATACTAAGCGTAAAATCTATTTATTTATGTAATTTATGTGATTAGTCTTTTGATTTCAGTTTAAGATATGTTATGGGTTCTATTTATTGGGGGGAAATACTTAGCTTGTAGCTCGCTGCGATGAAAGTGAATTTCCTGGATGCAACTGAAGCTTTTCAGTTAACTTATAAATATTTAAAATGGCATACAGAAATGAAGTGTTTGATTTTAGACCCATTGCTTCTTTTTTTAGAAATTTCGTTCGAAAGAAAAAAATATATCTAACATTTCAAATAGGATAATTTATAAAACGGTACAGTATTTGCAAAAGGTACAAAAGTATTTAATTTAAAAACTATTTAGTCATTTTCTCAACAATTATTTAGTTACATGTTATTTTGTTTTTTATTTGATAATTTATAATAAATATTAAAAATAAAAATAAAAATTAAGGTTTTGGGACAAATCTATTTTTATTTATCATTTTTAATAGGAAACGAAATTAATACTGCTTTCAGTTTCAGTTAAACTACATATTTCTTTTAAATAAAAATTTAAAATTTTGCTTTTATTTTTAGAAAAATCTTTTTCGAATTCAAAAAATTCAATTTAGTAAGAAGTAAACTGATAATTATAATAAAAATAAAAAATAAATATAATGTTAATGAAGTTTTCAAAAACATACGATTGAGTTGTTTTTTAAATTCATTCAAGAAGTTTTAAAGAAAATATGAAAATAAATTTTAAAAAACGAAAGAAGTTTTTTAAAAAAAAAACTTTAATTTTAATTTAGTTTGGAATTTAAGAAACATTTCTTTTTATTTTATTGTTAACAATATTAAAATGATTTAAAACACAAAACATCATTAAAAATTTTTCATTTAAAATTAATTTCAACAATGGGAAACACAAAATAAAATAATTAAAGTTATCGTTGAAGTACCAACTGAATTTTTTCCAATAAACTTCTTTTTGGAAAAACAAGCAATAAAATTAAATGATTATCAACTAATAATCAAAATAAGAGTTACTTAATAATAAAAATTAGTTTTAAGTATTAATTTAAAGCAACTGATATTCACTATGTAAGATACTGCAATTATTAGTTCATAAGTGTAGAATTATCTTTTTTTGCATAATCTTTCTCTAACTGCGGCAGCTGACATCAACACTGTCTTGATAGTACAATTTAACGTTTCATTTTGCATTTTACGCAATAACCATAAGTCTTGGAAACTTGAAATTATGATGGATTGTAAAAAACTATATATTACTATGGAATAAAAAATTTAATATTCGATAACTACAGTCGGACTTCTATTTAACGAACTTCCATTTTGCGATTTTTTTTTTTTTCGTGAAACCAAGAGCCTTTTGGAAATTTCTTCGTAAAATAACTTCCAAATAGTGAAGTGAATTTTCTATTTAAATAAACTTTTCTGTGAGATTCACTTTCCCAATTTCCCGAAAATATTTCAAACTTGTTAACGTATTTAAAGGGGGAAATGACTTTGAATTGATTTTCGAAGTCACTTAACTTTTAGAGAAAGCAGTAAAAACCGTTTTTCCTTTTTGTTTGCATTTCAAACGAAAACTCAGACAATATTAACGGATTTTATCTGTAGCAATTTAACTTAAAAACACATGTGGTAATGTATGTTTAAAATTTCATAATAAATGCAACTATAATTTTATACATAAATTTAGCTTTTTTTTTAGTTGAAAATGTATGTAGCATGATAGTGTAACACCGGATAATGTTTTGCTCTATTCTTACTTTCCATGCAGATTTCTTTTATGGTTAAGATTTATAAACAAAATAGTAGATGCGAGTTTACAAGATAAAGGTGTATCGATTGCTATTTAAATTTTGTCCAATGTTTATGAATTTATAACCTGTTTTGTGTTGTTTAAGTATTTTCAAAGGTAATTTTCTATTTAACGAATTTTCTATATAACGAATTTTCTATATAACGAATTTTCTATATAACGAATTTTTTATATAACGAATTTTCTATATAACGAATTTATTATCGAGATTTAGTGACTTCGTTAGATAGAGGTCCGACTGTAGTTCGACAATTATTAGTTGTTAAAATTGACGTGAAAAATACCACACGAACAGTTCCAATTTGTTTGAAAGCTACTGCAATTTAAAGTGCATTTTCACGATTTTTTTTCTCGCATTTTTTGCTGTAAATAATCAGTATTTATCCTTTGTAGTTGGAAAATTTATTAATCTTTCCCATGAAAAGTAGCAAAAGGGAGCGAGAGGTTAGATATTTATCAAATATTTATCTTAAATATTGATATTTTTAAAAACATTAAATTGTTAATTCAAGAGAAACAAAAACTATTACCTGTTTGAACGTTTATAATGATTTAATAAGTAAAATTACCGCTCACTTATTTCTTATTATTATTATCTCTAACATACTGTATTCCCAAGTTTAAATTGAATATTTTTTAAATCCAGGTAATAGTTCATTTTCTGTCGATTATGAGCAAAATATTGTAACATAAAGTTATAATAATATAGTACGGATATTATAAAAATATTCTTTGTTTTGGTGTCCCGCAGTGGACTGATCATAAAGACACGGTTTTCAATAGAACACCGAAGTCACACTGTTTGCGGTCAGTAAGCGAGGGTATGGCCACTTTAATCACCCTGCTTAGGGACTGAGGGTGCACGGTATCTGTTCTCTTTGAACTATTCTACCGTAAAGTACTCGACTTCGCGCGCTGGTCGTCGAGCTACCAAAGCAGGGGAGCCATCCCCTCTGCAGAGGATCAAATTTACGATGGTCTTCGGGGATAATTCCTAGACCGTCGCCAATAGCCCATTGTGCAGCGCTAGTGCGACGTAAATAAAGTACCTACATTCCTCTTTGTTTTAATGGAAGATATCGATTTTTTAAGAAGAAAAAAACTATAATACATCCAAAAAAATCATGAGACTTGGTGAGGGGAGCCTCCTCGTTAAAATAAAAATTCTCATCTATAAAATATAAAATTTTATTTTCTTCAACATCAATCTCAGTCCATTAAACTAGAAATGTTTTTTTAAAAATTATAAATCAATCAAGCTCTTTCCTTTTTTGTGGTTTCAAACTCATAATTATTATTATTATGTCCTTGTCTTATATCCGCTGAGCATTAAATTAATCGGTATTTAAAAGTAAACGTAAACATTAAGATAATATTGGGGGGAGCGAATAATGTAAGAAACATGTTTAAACATGTCTCATTATTCTCAATCTCAGCAACTACCAACTGGAGAACAATCGATGAAATTAAGTCATTCCATAAGAGATTAGTTATTTATAATAATTAGATAATCGGCTTATTGTAAGTACGCCTTTTAGGTAACCAATAATAAACATCTCCAGCAGACACCCCTGTAATTTGTTGTTTACTTCCTTTCTCAAGTTTTACCTCACCTGTTGGTACAGGTGGGAATATGATTTGGTGTCTTTTCACCAGGTGCTGACAGGTAGTAATAAAACATATATACTTAGGTATTAAGCCGATAAACAGAAGATTCGATTTTATGGTCGGGGCTTATAAAGTTTTATAGTATTTTGGAAAAAGATTTAGACAATAGTTTTATTCGATTTCAGAATATAAATTATAACCAAGTTATATTCTATGACTGTCTTACCAATATTGTGATTGAAGTATACCGAAGAAAGTTTCGATCGCACATTTAAGAACTGTTTTCTTTTTTTTTCTTTATATATATTTTTATAACCGACGTCGAACAGCCGACCTAATTTTTTGAGTTTACGACTACTAATGTTCAACTTCCCAACTTTTTAATTTTGAACCCAACCCAGAAGACAAGGAAACTCCTAGATCAAGCATTGGGACAAAGAAAGCTTCATGAAAGTTTTTTTGATGGAACTAATCTCTATTTGCCTCACAAGGAGAAAAAAACCAAGGAAACCTCTCACGGTCAACTCGACGGCAAAAAGGATCCTGACCCATGACCTATCTACCACTGAGGATATTTTACGTCAGCACAGTGATCCTTGAGAGCCATCAGCAAAAAACATATCAACCAGCTACCACTGGGATTCGAACCCGGGTTCACCTCTTGGGAAACGGATGCTCTTTCCTCTGAACCACCACGGCTCATAGCAAACTATTTTATTTTATAGCCGGTGTTGAACAGCCGACCCAATTCTGAGTTTACGACCATCAATGTTAAAATCCCTGGAATTGTAATTTTGAACCCAACTCAGAAGACAAAGAAACTCCTAGATCAAGCATTGGGACAAAAACGCCTTTGTGAAGGACTCTTTGAAGGATCAAACCCTCATTAGCGTTACATGGAGAGGGAAACAGCGAAAAGCTCTCACGGTTAGCTCTGTGCAAAGGGATTCTAACCAACGATCCATCAACCACTGAGATTTTTCGTCAGCACTGTGATTGGTGCGAGCCAGGTGCAGAATTCCTGCTATCCAGCCACCTCTGGGATTCAAACCTGGGTTATCTCATTAGTTACTGCAAACCATTGTAAATTTCACAAGATGCTGTTACTGACAGTGATGTGAGTATATTCTTGTAAACCTCACAAGGTGTTGTTGTTTCTTACAGCGCTGTGCATATTGCAGCACACAATTGTAAATTTCACAAATTAGCTGTTACCAACAATGCCGTAAATATTAAAGTACACTTCAATCAGTTTCGCGGATTGCAGTTTCTGTTAGTTTCATGCACTGCCAATGATAGCACGTTGTGGAATTCACTTCAGATAGCCGTAATATTTATAGCTGTATCCTAATCAGCAATTTGTATCTATTTCACAGCAACTAATGGCAACAGCGATGCCCTAAATTGGTGAAATTTAAAGAAGTATCAGTCACATAATGTTAGTCATAAACGTGAGTATAATAATCAAGACGAAGACGAGTAGTCCGTTTGAGCCAGCTTATCTTGACAAGTCAAATTCTTTAAATGAAAAAGAATCAAAGAGATTTCAGAGAAAGAAAGAGATTTGACATAGAAAGCTACCTGTTCTCTTTTCAGTTTTACTAAATCCAAGAATAACAATAATAGCAAAGCTTTTTACGAGACAATATAAAGTAAGAATAAGTAGTTAAAGTTACATGCATACACTAATTCTTAAAATAAAATCAGCTTGTAAATTAAACATACACGTAAGACAAACAAAATATTAAGACGAATTTGAACTAGGCTTAATAAAGCAAAATCAGATGGGAATTATATTATTTAATGCAGTTTATAGAGATTTAAAATATAACTATCCTTATTACGTAACTAAAGACAAACATAACGAACTTCAGTTCTGCTGATGTAAATCAACAATGAAGATAACCACTAACTCTTACCAACTCGTTATCTATTGTAATCAATTGCAGACGATAACCAAAAGGCGCCAACATTCTATTTTTTGGAAGCGAAAATATTTAAAGTATGGTGTAAAGGCGCGTGACCTTGATAGAAATTTTATACCTTCTAACTGTATACAATAAAAAATCTTAGTGTATAGTTCACTTTTCGTATTTCGTGTAAACTTAAATTTTTTACAGTGCATATATCAAATTTTTTTCGTTTACTTTTTCACTGTCATAGTTTTCATTTATTTTCTTATTAATTTTTGTTTGGTTGTTTACTGACAACGCGTATTTTCATGCGTATTAGAATCAATATAATGGCTTTATTGCAAAAACATCTCGTTTAAAAAAATAAGCACATTTATAAAAATATATTCGCAGTAATTCTTTCAAACAGTTATTATTTTGTCAATTTTATATGATTTTTTGCGTGATGGCTGCAATTCAGTACTTAAAAATTTATTTAGTTTAGATCAACACTAAAAATAATGGCAACTGTACACCAAAAATGTTTAAAAGTGTATATGAAAGCTCAATTTGGAGTTAACTTGAAAGAAAGTGCTACTTCACACAATTTTTAGAGACGTTAACAGTATTGTTAACAGTATCATTGACGTTTACAGTATAGGGTCTCTTAAATAGCATTTCAGTTTCCAAATTAAAATATGTTCTATTGAATTATTAATATTCTAATTAGGCCTGAAAATAACCAGTTGCCATGCGGCGAGTAAACAAAAAAAAAAGGTGGCGCATTAAATAACATCAACAACCGGGCACTTATTCCCGTTATATATACAGTGGAACCCGCTTAAGAAGTTTTTCAAGCGACTGGAGCGAAAGGACTTATTAAACGGGAAAACTTCTTAAACGGTTTAAGGTTAAAAATGCACAAATTTTTCGTTTTACCCATTACTAAATTCGGTAATTTTTCTGTACCATTCATACTAGCGCAACTAAAAGTGTCAAATATTTTTTTGCTGTTTTTTCCTCCACTGCAGCGTTTACCTTTAAAGGCATAAGTCTTATCGGGTGAAAGATTGAAGAACAGTCCACTATCCTTCGTGTTAAAATTGTCCTTTGGTTAATAACCTGAAGTAAGTTCAGGTAATATAGCTTTCCATTCTTCAGCTTCTTGTTAATCAACTCCGTTACAATTTCCTTCAATTGTTTTATAAATTAATCCAGCTTTTTTTTTTTTTCACCCCATCAATCCATCCATTGGAAGGCGTGAAATCAACGTTCAATTTCTCAGCAATTTCTAAGGCGTTCCCTCTAAGCAGAGTTTCGTTGACGGGAATGTTCGAGGATCTTGCTTGTTTAAACCATATCATCAGTTTTTCTTCAACATCTTCGTATTTTCACTCCTTTCAATATTTTAATTTTCTGGGTTTCACTGGAACAAAAAGAGTTTAAGATGTCTTTCTTAGCAATAATGCAATTTCTCGTAGTAAGTGTGAGATTTAAATTAGGCGCAATTTGAACCCTTGTTAATTGAGAATAGCTGTCAACAGCTTTTAAAATTTTTTACTTTGTCCTCAATAGATAGTGTTTAACGTTTAATGCTTTTGCAAGACATTTTTAACAAAAATCTAATTTTTTTCTATGATATTTAAGATGAAAATGAAACCTTAACACTAAGAAAATTTCCAACGAAATGTTGATAAATGTTTTGATGTATCTTTCGTATCAGTAAATGAAGGGGTGGGGACAGCAGTGAAGTGCATGCATCATCAGGCTTTCTGATTTTCATTTACAGTGGACACAATGTCCCAGTGATTCCCCACATTCTTATCAATTTTATTATTCATCTAAAGGTTTACATTCCTTTGCTCACACCTCTTCCCGATGAAACACCTTCTTTTGTGTAATGGAGGAGCAGGGAAGGCCTGTGGTCTTTGTTAATTTTGTAGAGTCCAGGTACAAGTTTTTGTCATAGAAAAGTAAAACTAGATAAGACATTTTAAATATAAAGTTAAAAAAATTTAGAAAATTGGAACCAGGTGAAAACTTTTTATGTGGAACTTCTTAAACGGGTTCCATTGTATATAGGCGAATCTCAGGAATCATTTACCTATATGTCTTCAAACTTCAAACCGCACGTCAAACCGTAACCATCGAAAATTGAAAAAAAAGGTATATAATCCAATTCTGCGAGTTTTATGTTAGTGATATTCCAAAATCTTATTTAAAGTAGAACAAACTTGTATCATTAGTTTAACTTGTAACTCGCAGAATTGGATTGTATACCTTTTTTTCAATTTTCGATGGTTGCGGTTTGACGTGCCAAAATTTGGCGACAAACTTTCAGTATTGCAAACTTCAATATTCACGACAAATATCATTCAAGAAAATATGATAGTACAGCTGAGCTACTAAATTATGTTTTTAGTGATTTTCAATTTTTTTTTAAACAGAATACATATTGGAAAAAAAAAAAAAAAAAGTATGTTAAACACTCTAAGCGACACTCATGAAAAGTTGTCAATTGTAGGAATGAAGTAAGAAATGAAAGCCAAAGGCAAGTTACTCGCGATCAAAACTGTACGTAGCTTAAAGTTAGTAATGCATAGTCATTCCTGTAATTTTATTAGAATTAATTTTCGCTTATTATGTTATACATTTATAAGAAAAGCTTGAAGACATATAGGTTAATGATTCCTGAGATTCGCCCATATATATATATATATATATATATATATATATATATATATATATATATATATATATATATATATATATATACTATATTTAGTAAAATTAATAGAATTAAAAGAATTCGTAAATTACACTTTTCCTCAATTCCATTTAAAAACAGCTATTTTCCAACAAGCGCAATTAAAATCTATACAGAATCACTTAATTTATTTAATGGAAATTAAATAAAATAAACTTTTTAATTTAAAAAGCGTTTAATTTTTAAAAAATCAGGAGATAACTGTTACACGAGACATTAAGACTGATTAATTGCATAAGAAACGGAAAACAATTGACCTTCTTCAAAGAGCTTTATTAATTACTCTAGAAACTGGAAATTATTTTAAAAAATTTAATTTCCAGTTCCTAGAGTAATTAATAAAGCTCTATGAAGAAGATCAGTTGCTTCCCGTTTTCTATGCGATTAAACACCATCTTAACATTTCTTTTCGTATACAAGTTATCTATCGATTTATTTAAATTAAACACTTTTTATAAAGCTTAAAATATGTTTTAATTAGCTAAACAAATTCATGGATAATATTTGTAAACATTAAACAAAACTTTGATTAGATAGTAGGTGAAAAATTATCGCTATGAATAGAATTTTGCTCATTTATAAAGTTTCAAAACAAAAAAAAACTATTTTTTCCTGAATCTCAAGATAAAACTATACAAATAAATATTAGCTTGGCAAATATGAAAGAACCTTCAAGATATCTTATCATGAACTAATGAATTCTTCTGTAATATACTCAAGTGAATCGTAAATAATGATAAACCATGCCGAATCGCAGCTTCTCTCTAAAATCGTTTTCATTTTGTGTGCTTAAGTGTAAATAATCAGAAGAAATCGTTTGCAAACGGAAACAGATCTGAAGCCATGTTCTTTAAGCGCAATTAATTTAATTAAATTCATTCCAAACGATAAGCGGATTTACAAACTCCTCTTTCCGGTTCTCCCCCGCCAAACAAATAAAATTGCGCAAACATTTCTCTAAGATTTTGCGAGAAAAAAGAATGATCCTAAGAATTACGTTCGAAACTGGAACCTCTTTAATCATCGCCGTGCCATGGCGATTATATGAAGAAACGATACGATTTCTGAATCGATGAGGCGCCTCGAATGATGGAGCGGAAGCGCGGAAGGAACTCCCTCCCCTGCTATCCCTCGAAAATGATTCATGGAGAATATCCGGAAGAATCAAATGGACGAAAAGTAATTAAAATTGTAGCGATTTTCACAGATACCCAGGTTCCAGGTCACGCGATCTTCGATCTAGAAACGACAACAAAATGGTTTAAGTCTTCCGATTTCTTTCATCTTGCAATTGAATATCACTATTATAATTTCTATGATCACTTATAGGTTTAATGTTAAGAACCATTTTTAAAAAGGAGTTTCCTTTTTGTTCGATTTTTTCCCAATGCCTCCGAATATGAAGGCACAAGCTGTTATCGTCTGAAATTGCTTTTTCCCCTTAAAATTTGCTCAATATTTCTTATAATGTTTCTTGGACAGAATAGCTTTTATCTTTGAATACCCACTTTCTTGACGGGAAAAAAGGGTGCGAAAAATAATAAAATAATAAAAATAGAGGTAGAAGAATTAACTAAATATAATTCTTAAGTATGACTGGGTGTACGAACTACAGTATTTAATATAGGTTCAAAAACTGTTTGTAAGCATAATTATCGCATGTTCTCCAAATAAAAATCTTCTTTTCATTTAAAAATTAACAATTAAATAAAATATTTTTAGTTTCTATAACTTTTGAATTCTGTCGTTAATGTATATTAAAGTAATATATAATTCAGTAAATGTGTATTAGCTTTTTAATCATTTTTGTCTTATCACTTTTGTTAATTTTTTAAATTATGCAGCTAAATTCTAGTTCTTGTTCTAATTTTTAAATAAATTTTAAATTCACTCATAATATTCTTAAAATGTTAAATAATTTTATGACTCTTTTTAAAACCAAAAATCTTGAAAACTTTGCGCACACAATATACGTTTGGTCAATGGTGTAAAATAAATAAATAAAAAGAAAGAAAAAGGAAATTAGTGCAGCAAGATCAAATTAGAAATTTTTTTTGTATACCATGTTAAACCAGTCGTTACTTCAGCTTGATTGCAATCGTAAAAAATTAGAAAGCATCATAAATCCTTTATTGTTTAATAAATTTTGATACAAAGCAAAATTTGTATTAATTTAAACACAATAAGTGTTATTAATTTTTGTTTGACTAAAAATTCTTATACAATTTTGCCAAAGAATATATTTCCGTTTTTAATTTATTTCTTTTAAGTGTTTTACTTAATAATTTATTTGTTTTTTTGTCCCCCACCCTTTCATTCCTTCATTCTAGATACTTTTTTACCACAATCTAAATATATTACCACAATCTAATAAAATCTGATATTTCATATAATACAACAACAACAACCACATTTTATTATTATTATTTACTTGTTTTTTCCTTCCTTAAATTCCAAATATTTGTTCACCACTCTATGAAATAAATATTGGTGGTGTTTTGTGAAATTTAAAACAGAAATAATGAGTTTTTTTATTTATATATTTTACTTATTTATATATTTATTTATAGCATTAAAATTATTCAAAATTTATTTCCCTTCTTAAAATTTAGATACTTGCTTCTATCCCAAAAAATTAATGTTAAGATATTTGACATATTTTGATCCAGTAATTATTTATTTATTTTAATTCTAAATACTCGTTAACCAAACTGTGAAATAAAAGTCCATAAAACTAACGTAATTTCTCCCAATAATTTTTTTGTTTCTTTTTTATTTATTTATTTATTTAAACTATTGATACTTGTTTAGCATTTGTTATAAATTAAGACTCATGTCACGAACATTTTATTCTTGTGAGGCAAAGTGTGGGGTCTATTGTTGGCGTGGAAGGGGGGAAAAAACATGATATTTGATATGATTTGATCGAGTAGTTATTTATTTATTTGCTTGTTTTTTCCCTATATTTTTTTGCTAAGAAATATAATAAATAACGCGATATATGGCGTAATTTATTCCTATATTTCCCTTATGTTATTATTTATGTAGGTAAGTTTTTATTTTTTTATGTTTTAATTTATTTATGTTGTTACTTATTTCATTTATTTAATCTTTTATTCTTTAAATAGAAGAGGCTTGCTTATATCATGCTTTGATATAGAAGTCTATGACACTTGACAAAATTTGATGTAAAAGTAATTTTATGTTTTGTTTTTTTATTTATTTATTTGCCTTTCTCCTTGCTTATTTACAATGTTAGAAAATAAATGTCAGTGATAATAAAATAAATTTTTTTTCTAGCAACAAGGCTTTAAATACCTCTTTTATTTTTGGTTCAGTAAATGATTCGAATAAGTACGTCGTCAAAGTGCATTAATAGAATATCTATGACTCAATAGTTATTTTAAAGAAAAAGAAAAAGTTTACAGACTCCAAGAGTGAGGTTGACTGCTGTAAATAGAAGCCAAATGTGGAACTCCCGTCTCCAGAATCATACTGTGGGTGTGAGTAGAGGAAGATGAGCGTAGGAGGAGTCCGTAGAAGGAAAGAAAGTCACCATCCAATATTGGAAGGCAGTGTGGGTGGGGCGCGCTTTTGTCGCGGAACGAGAGCGAGCATTGGGTAAAGTAATTAATCCTCTCGCCATTGGAGTTATCGTCTGCTGGAAAAATATCGTTTGATAAGATAAGAAATGTCGTTTGCTGCAATAGAATAAAATCTGAGACACTTTTTAGTAATTTTTTTAAAAGGTGGATGAAAAAAACAGGAGACGAAACAAGAAGCAACTACAATTTTTAGTCAGTCATTTAAATAAAAAAAGAATTAAGAAGTGAAGCTGTATATATTTGCTATTTAAATTTACGAAAGTTATTTTGCTGTTAATGTTAATGCTTAAAATGCTTTTGAACTTTTGGAGAAAATGTTTCATTGAGTTACTTAAAAATTTTGCATGTAACTTTTATTTTACTTATTTATTTATTTAGTTATTTATTCACATATTTTTATTTATTTATTTTACCGACCATTAGGTAATTTATCGTTTCGCCATTGGAGATATCGTTCATTGAGAAAATAAATCGTTTGATAAAATGAGCAATGTCATTTGCCGCAATAGAACAAAACTTCGGAAATTTTCTAGTTATTTTATAAAGCGCATGGAAATGAAAAGAAATGAGGGCAATAAAACCCCACTACAATTAATGTGGCAGTTTTTTTTTTTTTTTCTCAACACCTTGTTAGCAATTATTAAACTGAACTGATATAGTTTTTCTATTTAAATCTACAAAAGTTCTTGTCAATGTAAGTTTTAAAGTTAAAGCTTTAAATTTTTTTCAAGTTTTGAAGAAAATGTTTTTAAAAAATTACTTTTCTAGTTTTAAACTTTACTTTCATTTTCATTTATTTATTTGTTTTATTTTTATGTATAAATACATCTTCTTTTTTTATTTATTTATTTATTTATTTATTTATTTATTTATTTATTTATTTATTTATTTATTTTTTTATTTATTTTTTTTTTATTTATTTTTTTTTTTTTTATCTATGTAGTTTCATTCAGACCTGCTTTAAATTCGAAATTTAGTTTTAGCAACATTAAGGCAATGTAATTAATTTTCTCGAAATAAAAACACCGTTCGCTGATATTGTTCATGAAATAACTAGATCCTTTGTTGCAATAAAATCTCAGAATTCCTCTACTTATATTAACATTTAGGAATGAAAGGGTTAATTTTAAAAAAAATATTCATAGAAACATCAGGGCAATACGGATCCTGTACAAATATAGCAATTTTTTTCTTGCTTTAATTAAATTAAATGCAAAATATCAACCCTATTATGTATAACTTATAAACTAAATGTTGCTTTTTACTTTATATTAACTAAATTTTTCATAAGCACAAAATGCATAATAGTAAAATACCCATATTTTTCTTACAATACCACTCGACTTCTTTACACAATTATTTTATTATCATATTTCGAATATCTTCTGGAGTAGTATATACAGCACTACGGTGTAAAGGTGGGGATGAAACTCATCATCCCCCTTTACACTGTAGATGCTGACTATACTAATAGGATATACTGATAAGAACATGTCTTGTTGGAGAGGGGGTTGGAAGAGGATTTAGTGACGTAATACTAATTTATTATCAATGATTGCTGATACAATAAAATATTTTTAATTGCTATAGGAATCAAATTAAATTTTTGGTATTTTATAATTTTACGGATAGAGTTCTTAACCCCTCCATGATTTTAAAATAAACTTTTACTTAATTTTAAATAAAACTAATTAAAAATTAATTTTAAAATACATTACTAGAAAGGTTTATGGGCGAGTATTGTGTGGGCTCTTATCTGCTATGAGTATATAAGATCCGAGACATTGTTGTAGATAAACTTTATCATACCTAGAGAGTGACAAAGGGTCGAGTTATATCCTGTAAGATCTTGTTAGGTGCATTCGGTACTTGTAGCAAAGTTTGCAACGTGTTTTGTGGCGTTTCTTTACATTAAGATATCATCTCTTCAATATTAAACTTACAAGTAAGTGTAATTTTATTTTAAAAAATTTTACTATTGTTATTATTAGTTTATTTCTTTCTTTCAACTAAATTCTTATTTTTTAAACCCTGTTTGAGTTGGATTCTCTTAAGCTATGTTTGAAATTTTTGCTTCTAAACTGTATTTGATACGTTTTCTTTCGTGTGCTTTATTTATTTATTACGATTCCGTTATTACTTCAACTATAAACTTTTTTTTTTATTTGAATAAATTTTTAATTTTTAAATGCGTGTGAATTAATTTTTTAATGTTGTGATTGTACTTTTCTCGCTATTCTGTATTAGATTTTATTCTTCGCATTCCATGCTTCATTTTCTTATTATGATTCCGTAATTATTAGTTCATATTTATTTCTCTCTTTCTATTAAATTTTCATTTAATTTTTTTTTTTTTTTTTTTTTTTTTTATATATGTATATATATATACTGCGTGTGAACTAATTTTTCTAATGTTGCGATTGAAATATTTTTCCTTTTCTTGCTTTATTTATTTATTATGATTTTTAAATATATTACTTTCTTTCAACGAAATTTTTATTTTTCAATCTGCATACGAATTAAGTTCAATTTTTACATGCGTGTGAATTAATTTTTTAATGTTGTGATTGTACTTTCCTCGCCATTCTTTATTAGATATTTTTCTTCTCATTCTACGCTTCATTTACTTATTATGATTCCGTTTTTATTATATTAGTAACTTATGTTTATTCTTTTCTTTCAACTTAACCAACTTTCCAACAAGACATGTTCTCATCAGTATATCCTAGTAGTATAGGCAGCATCCATGGTGTAAAGGGGGATGAAGCGCTTTATCCCCCCCTTTGACCCCGTAGTGCTGCCTATACTACTTTCTGGGTACAATTCTTTTCAAATAAAATAATTATAAAATATCAGAAATGCTTTCAAAAAAATTTTAAAAATTATGAGCCTAACAAAACAAAAAATATTTACGTCTTTCCATTCTATTCCTTTCAATTGTTTCCTGATATTCAAATGTCAGGAAAATGACATTTTATAATTTTTAGAGCTTTTTATTTCCATATTCTTTTACTTCAAATCTGGACATTTTTACCACGCGTTATTTAAAAACAAGGCTTTTTAAAAGAGCTTAAACTGAATAATATGATTAGAGAGGTGATTTATAAATGATTTAGAGAAAGCAAGAAAGTCACAGCATAAAAACCTGCTTACTTTTTAAAATTTCGATAAATTGAATTTTCTAATTATGACATACCAATCATATATTTAAGCAAAAATTGCATTTGCATAATTGACGCTAGCGTCATTTCTGTTGACTGTAGAGAAATAAAAATAAAAGTGGCCAGGAAAATGATCGATTTTCGCGTTACATAAAAATTATTGGCTGAAAAATTTATTTTAACAAAATATTTTGGAAATCATTTCTTGTGCACATTCTCCAAAATTGCTTTTAGCAGTTTAAAAGTAAAAAATTAGACTGAGAAAACTTTATATAAAGTTTTAAAGCAAAGTAATTATTAAAAATATAGTAAGCGGCATGCCAGGAAAATGACATTTTGAAACTCAACATACATCTTTAAATATATACAATTATTAAAATCAGTGTTAAATCAGTCTAAGAAGCTAACAGTAATGGTATTAGTTAAACTTTGTCAAAAATTCCTCAGTTTATTCTATGATGTTAGGTGAGAATCACTCACTTTTAGAGGTTAAAATTCATGCTTAAGCAAGGATGATAAAAACCATATAGAAAATTGTCGTATCACTAAGGCGGGATAAAAATAAAACGTCGAAACCAGTTTGATTGCCTGAGGAAACTTGAACTCATTTCTTATGATCGCTTTTAAACTTCTCTCGACTTCTTTCAGCAAAGCCGATTCTTATGTTTTCGGTCCCGCCTGCCTAAGTATTGATTTGTTAGATTTGAATATCGTAATACTATTTTATAGCTCAAGTTAAATAACACTTATTAAATTCACCAGAAAAATTTGATATAATTCTACCTTACATTGCTCCATATTTTAATTTATATACCTATAATGTTTCCCATCAAAGTTTTATAAAATATTTAGAAATGAAAATAGATATAATAAATGACATAAAAAAATTTTTAATTAATATTTAGGAGAAAAATAATAACTTCATTAAGATCGTTTCATGGAAATAAATTTAAAAAATTTATCTGGGTGATTAAAATAAAAACGCAATATAGCAATATATATATATATATATATATATATATATATATTGCTTAAATATATATATTGCTCCTAGAGGAAAATTTCCAAAATCAATGCCTTATTCCCATTTTTTGCAAATTTTTATGAGTCCAGATAATTTCTTCATAGTGACGTTCTGCTTCATTTTCTGAACAAACATAGAGGAGGGCATTGGCTAAAGAGAGGCTAAACTTGACCTAATAGTTATAAGTAACTATTAGGTCAAGTTCTTGTCTATAACTATTAGGTCGCACGCCAGTTCTGACAATTTCGTAATAATTCCTTCAATTCTGATAATGTTTTTTTTTCTTCATAAGCTTTAATAATATTTGCTAACTCTAATGTCAATTTTATTAATTTCGATTTGGCATAATTATCTATATGAAACGGTGGATAAAAAAAAAATTTTATTCCGCCTTTTTTTTTTTTTTTTTTTTCCCTTCTTAATACATATCTTCACATGCTTGTCCATTTTTCAAGTTTTTCAACACCTATTTTGTTACGACATACTTCAGTTTTTATATATTTTTTAATAAATGAATTCATGATGTAATAAATTTAGAATTCTTGACATAATTAGTTAACTTATTTAATATTTAATAAGAATACACTATAGATTTAGTTATCTTATGATGAAAATTTCATAGAAACAATTTTTGAAATAACAAACTCTTAAAAAAATGTGGTATTACAATCTAATAAATAATTTTTTGTTTTACTGCGCAAAATCCACTTCATTATTGCGTTGTTTTTCAGTAAAAACTAAATCATTTATTGATTTGCTACTCATTGAGCAAAAACTTGTAAACCGAATAAACAGCATATACTGAAATTTTAGACACTATAGCGCCATCTATTTATATTATTATGAAGTATATCTAAAATAATTCAGTCAAACTTCATACAGATTTAATTATAGATTTGAAAAAAAAAATTATAGTAATCAACAAGCAACAACAAAATAATACATTTTATTTTTATTTGATTTGATAATTTTTTTTCTATTTATTTAGTTAAATATTTATTTTTTACTTACATCAAATATTGTTTATATATATTTTTTTTATTATTATATGGTATCAATTTTAATTGCAAACACTGTTTTAAGAACTAAATTACAAAACAAATTTTATCTGCAAGTATAATATTTATAAAAATAATGAAGAACAATTATATTGATACATTCTAAATAGAATGCAAGAATTTACAATTCAATTTTTTTTATGTATAGAAACAAGCGAAAATCTACAATATAATTATGAATTATGATCTACAAAAAAAGTTTTCCAATTTTAATTTCTAAAACTTTTCATATTTGATGGTATTTCATTAATATGATATAAAGCAGATTCATTTGAGAGATTTAAACTATTGTAAGAAAAAAATATTTCTTCAGTGACCACCCGTATATATTCTATTTTATAACCGACATTGAACAGCCTACCCAATTCCTAAGTTTACGATAATCAATGCTCAATTCCGTAACTTTTTAATTTCGAACCCAATCTAGAAGACTAGGAAACTCATGGATCACGCCTTAAGGCAAACTAGCTTTCGTATGAGGCATTTTGATAGAACTAACCCATATTTGCGTTAAATGTTGAGGAAAACCTTCGTCATTCGGTTATCAGAAGGGCAGGTGTATTGACTAATCTTTCAGAGGCCAATTTTTGTGTAAACTTTTCCAACTTTGGTCGGATAAGATAGAGAGAAGAAGGAAAGAACACCCATGCCTCTGACCGTGATTCGAACCCAGGACCTTCCTAACGTGAGGTCAGATCCTTGAGCACCACACAGCCCTGTCGACTAGTAAGGAAAAGTATGTCAACCTACTTAATGAAAGCTTTCGTGGGTGAGGGACGCCTCCAGCGTGAAGGTTGTGGGTTCGAATCCTCCAGGGATCAGCCGCAACCCTGAATATATCTTTGTGGCTGTTCTGTGCTTGTGTCATCTGCTCTTGTACCTAACAATGGTTAAAAAAGCCGTTGTATGTGAATGGTTAAAAAATATGTGAGAAAATTTTAAAAAAATTAATAAGTACTACCAAATGCTCTGCATGAGGTAGTTGTTGTTGTAGTTCATTTACGTCGCATTAGAGCTGCACAATGGGCTATTGGCGACGGTCTGGGAAACATCCCTGAGGATGATCCGAAGACATGCCATCACAATTTTGATCCTCTGCAGAGGGGATGGCACCCCTGCTTCGGTAGCCCAACGACCTGCACGCGAAGTCGAGCACTTTACGGTAGCACAGTTTAACGACGACCAATACCGCACACCCTCGGTCCCTACGCAGACTGATCCAAGTGGTGACCCACCCGCACACTGACCGCAGCCAGTGATGCTTGACTTCGGTGATCTGCTGGGAACCGTGTCTTAACGATCAGTCCACTGCGGGACCTGCATGAGGTAGCAGATTCAAAACCCGCCATAGCCCTGGACATATTTGTGATGCCTCTCTCTAATTTCTTCAAAGTTCTCAGTAAATCACCGGCATTCAACATTGTCAGGGGTGAGCGTAGTTGACCACTTTGATTATGCTGAAGGGACCGAGGGCTTGCGATATCGGTCTTCGTTAAACTGTTTGACCCAAAAGTGGTCGATTTCACTGTCAGTCGTCGGGCAATCAAAGTGGGACAGCCATCTCATCTGCAAATAATAAAAGTTGTGATGGCCTGTCTTCGGATCATCGTCATGGATATTTCCCAAACGCAAAGAGTCCATTGTGCAAGCTCTAGTGTGACGCAAATATAGTACTACTATTACTCTAATTTGTGGAATACGTTCTTCAACTTGACAAGGGCTTAGCTGTAAGCACACCAGCCTGCATATATGTGTGTGTAGCAATAAAATAAGTAAATACTACTGCACGCTGAACATGTCGACTATCAATGATTTGATGAAAAAATTCAAAATACTGTTTTATTTTTAGAACAACTTTTTAAGACATAATCCTCTAGCCATACGTTTCCAGATTTCAACTGTCTGATATTCTTTCTTCTTCTTTTAAAAAAATTATTTTAAAAAAATAATAAATATGTAGAGTAAAAATAATTAGGAACGTTTAAAACATTACGAAAAATAATGACATAATCACAATAATGACTTTATTTTTGCATATCAGTAATGTTTTTAACGATAAATCATAACACATAAGATATCCTTATACCAAATGATCAGCACTAACTGTATAAATAAACATAATCTTTCAAAGTTTCAATATTTGCGTTAAAGTGATTCTGTACGTATCATTCATTCAAAAAGACCGATTTTTGTAAATACTAGATTCGATTTTTAATAGTCTCATTTAACAGAAATGTTGAGCACTTACTAATATTCTAAGTTATTGTCGATTTGACTAAAAAAAGAATTTTAAAAAAATAACCAACACCTGCATAAAATCAAGTCCTATATAATTCATAAAAATAAAAAAAATCATTTACTAAATAAAATTAATCAATAATCGTAATCAGTGTTAATTTTGCCCTCGTGAGATTTAGTTTGGGAACAGAAGGTTAGGCTTTCAAGGTTAAGGTATCAATTGTTATCGACGAAGAATATTCTGATTAGTAATATAAAGTCACTTTTAGTAATCTGCAAATTACTCACTGCCTATCTGAATCCTGAAGGTTTATCGTTTGCTACAAAGTATGCTACCATTTATAAACGTAAGTACTCTTTATATCCTTTTAAGCATTTAAGCTATTTTATATCTCTTTTTTTATTTTTTATTTATTTATTTATTTTTTTTTTTTCAAATATAAAATAAATAAATTTTGCTGCTATGTTTTATTTGAACTCGCATGCTTACCATTCATATGAATTCCTTTTTTTAGTTTTTGTCGAAAACTAAATATACTGCATAGTAAGATTATTTAAATCAGTGTCTGAATTTATTTACTGTTTTACAACGATTGTTTTTTTTTTTTTTTTTTTGTGAAAAATTAGATTAATATGCTATTATAAATTACAGTTAAGTTAAAGAAATTCAATCAGCTTCGTGCACAACGTAATATATGCGCAGATTATATATATATATCAGATTTTTTTGTACTTTATTGTAACGTATGTAAAAGAATTTATTTCCACATAATTTTATACGTTCTCTGCTGTAATTTGTAATTTATCTTTTTCTATTGCCTTGAAGGTTCCAATGAAAAACTTGTTATACTTTAAATTTTTCAGATTTAAGTTCAGGTTTCATGGCCAATTCATTTCCATTTACGTTTTTTTAATTTCCAGAGATCAATCTGTTTCTGTTTCGCTTTTCTAAAGATTTCTGCATTACAATCAGGAAAACAGTCGTCAGTTTAATCAGGAAAATAATCCAAAGTTTGTGTCCTTATACGTAGATCACACTTTCTGAATGTTTTACCATATCGCGGCAGATTTTAAGCAAAAAATTTTTTATCAATGATAACTGCATGCAAAAGAATATTTCGTAACAATTATTTATTGCTTAATTTAGTAATTGGGTAAATAATAAACTGTGTAATTTTTAATGATTAGATAAAAAATTTCAAAGAAAATGACCGCATATTTCTAGAAAAATAAAAATTTGAAAATTTCTATGTGTTTGATGTGTGTTTATTTTGAGTGTGATGTGTTACCGTTTGTTATAAATTTCTATGTAGAATTAGAGTATCTATTACTTCAAATTGTGTGTGTTTTTACTATCATGTTTATAAATAAAAATTTCTACCTGTCATTCACTGTTTCACAATTTAGCTTTCATTTATGACGTTATTATCCATCCTTCTTAAATATGTTTCTAAATTTTTGGTTTCATGGTTGGAATATTTGAAAATAGGAACTATTTATCAAAAGTTCTTCATGCATAAATTATGTTTAGGGATGCAGGTCTGTCACGGCGTGAATTTCCGCAATGATTTCCGCGAAATTGTCATCTTTTTTTCTAAAATTCGCAAATTTCTCAATATGTTTTAATTTGCGCAAAAACTGCTTAAAATGTGATTTTTTTTTTTTTTTTTTTTTTTTTTTTTTTTCATTTTTAATTTATTATTTTTATATAACAGAATTTTTACTTTCCCGAAGCCTTAAATTGAACATGTAAAATTGATTAGATATTTAGGCGATTGAATCAATAGCAAAATGACAAAGTATCTGAACTACTTTCAGAGACAATTTACTTGACTACATTTTTACATTTAATTGACAAGATTGTGATATCAGATAATCACAATCTTGTCAAGTAAGGTGGTCTTCCTACACCTAGGGAGGTTGATAGACTGATACGATTACCTTCCTGAGTCAGCAAGAGTACAAAAAAAAATTGGATTCACAAAAGAAGGAAAATGTTATAAATCAAATCTTTGACAAAAAAAATTTTTATACTGACTATTGCACTGGGCAATGAAAATTCTACTGCCTTTCTACATATCCAGACAATTTTTCCTGGGCGGCTTCTTGTGATTTCTTAAATAGGAATCAGTTTCTTAGATGAGAGGGAGATAAGTCTTTTGTAACTTGTAGTTTGAATGTAGAATGTTTCAGTTTTCACAGCAATTACTTCTTACATAGCAACAGTCAAGGATTTGCGCGTTGATGAAGGAAAATTGATCGAGTTTTGGAATTCAAAGACCGAACGCTATCCAAAATTATCAAAAGGGGCAATTCGATGTTTGTCGGTGCCTAAAAACAGCGTGAACGCAGAAAGATCGTTTTCTAAGTATAAAAATGTATTAATTGATGAAAGACTAAGCATAAACGAGAATAATCTGACAATGTAAAATACTTTGTACAAAAATTCTGTTCATTTAAATAAAAATATTAATATTGCTTGAAATTAAAAGAAATACTTTTGATGTGTGTTTTTTAAGCTTTTCATTATTTGCGCAATTTCTGTCGTTTGCATCATTAATATAGTAAATTTTTTTGTGTGTTTAAAATCGGCGTAATTTTCAAAATTTTCCGCAAAATTTGAGGTCTTCTTTTTCCGCGACAAACTTGCAGCCCTAATTATGTTCTATCTAATAGCTTCTGAAAATTAGACAATTTATTACCCACAATGCCACATAGTGAAAACACTACTCAAATTGCAACTTATTTCATCACTTTATTTTATTGAAAATTGGTTATTCCTTTGTGTATATAACATTATCCATTTTCACTTACACAATATACTGTCTGTTTTGCCATTTTATCATTTCTTTAGTTACATAAAGCACATTTGAAATTTAGGAGTTGTAGAATCAATCCTTAAACTATTAATCAATTAACTAAACTTTTAAGTAGTTAACTAAAGGTTCAGTCAGAAATATTATATACTTTCAGTTGAGCGATCGCTTTTATTCGTGCTAAAGTAGTGACTGAAATTCATAAAAGTTCAGTAAAATGAAGTTCAAAATTAAAAACTAAAATTTAGTTTTATAGTGAAAAAAAAATTTTTTTTTCCGGATAGATCAGCCGACACGTATACTTAAAAGCATGAATAGATAACATATTCACACCGAAAAATTTTAATTGATTCATACAAAGAATATTGTTTGAAAAAATGTTCTTTCACTTTCAAATTAAATATACTCAATTCTATATAGCTTTACAACTTGCTTAATATGTATGATTTAATAAAATATTTTTGTAAGAAAAATTTATCCTTTTTGCCATCTGAAATTACATTCTCTCGCCAAATAGCCCATTGTGCAGCTCTAATGAGACGCAAATAAAAAGTACCGTACAGTTTCAAAACCACGTGGAGAAGAGGTTTTTTGGAAAGAGGTGGAAATTGGCTTGACTCATAGCATCAGTACGTTGTAATGTTATAAGCGCATTATTTACTTCTGCATTTCATTTAATAATCTGATTTTTTCGCGCCACTGCGAGAAAAACTGTATATAAAATTGCAAATGCAATAAATGTATGAAATTGAAACAGGTACTGTTTTTCCATGGAATAATTCCTTACGTAAAATTGTATGGTGTTACCCATGTATAATTTTAATGTTTAATTGATGTGTAAAATTAAAGTTGCTTTTGCAATGTTATATCAATATCTAAATGTATACAAAGTTCTCAATGTTTATTATTTATTTCCTCAAAAAATGAGGCATTCAGTGTTTTATTATGATATAAATTTTATTTGAAAACAGTTATGTGGTAGTAATATTAATTTATTTAAAAATCATTTTGCAGTAGTAATGCCAGAAACCTATTAAATTATTAAAAAAAAAGTCCATTTAATGCTTGAAAAGTATTTTTTTATGCTTTTAATTTCAAAAATAAAAATTTAACCATTACTTCATTAGATAACTAAGAGATACATTAATATTTATTGAAGGATCTCAGCCAAGCAAATAAAGATTTTATTTTATTTGCATAAATTCATCAATGTTATATCAATTTTTTTTTCTCAATAGACAAAACATTTATATTCTACTTAATTTAATTTTATTGGAGTATATGTAGAAATCCTGTTTCTTTTTTCTTATGTTGAACATTTTATTTAAAGTGATATTCTATTAAAGTAAAGAAAAAATAATAAATAATCAGTATTTATCTTTATTAAATAAATTCAACTAGAATGGATTTTTTTGTACCTACAATGTAGCTTTATTTTATGATCTACAACAGTGGTTGCCAACTGGCTGCCCGCAAAGCCTTTTTTTGTAGCCCACGAACTAAAATATATTAGTTGTCGTTTTTTAGCGGACAATTCTCGTAAAAAATCTATATGGGTTTAAAATTCTTTTCTTTCCTTTAAAAAAAACCTAATTTCTTTGTTTCTGTGAAATTTAACATGCTAACCGTGCAAAAAAAATTCTTTTTCAGGTTTTGCATGCAAGAAAATATTTATTCAAAAACAAAAGTAATTGTGTATGTTGCTCTTTTTTATTCGTTTTTTTTTTTTTTTTTTTTTTTCGTATTTTGTGAATATAATTCAGCATGTGCGTATCAGAAATTTTCTTGAAGAAATTATCCCATTTAACTTTTTGAAACCACTCATTTTGAACGGAATTATTTGCATTTGTAAATTTTGAAATGCATATAGAGTAGAGGGAATGAATATCATGTTTTATTTAAATTCCTTGAATTAAATATGGTATGAGCAGAAAAGAAGGAAAAAAAAAAAACATTCAGATGCTCGAGAAATTTTTTTTGTTGCTATAATTCCTAATAAGTCGTATATAAAATTTTGATAAAGTTGCGGCCCACCATTTGACTTGTGTTTTTAATTGCGGCCCCGCCACATATAAGTTGGAAACCCCTGATCTACAACAAAGAAAGATTAATAATGTCCAGAGTAAGATAAAATAAATAAAGGAACTATTTATGGACATACAATTCAAAAATATTTGCAAACTGATATTTTTCCTAGAAGACACATTAATTTTATTATAAAAATGAAAAAAATAAACATTCATGAAAATTCTCCACATTCATAAAAAACTGTATATATATTAGAAATATAACTATGATAGTTATCCTTAAAAGTAAGAAGGTATTCATATTATGTATCCATAAATGTAAGTGGGCGAACTTTTTTTTTATCAGTTTGTCTACAAACTTGAAGCTGTTCTCTTTGGTTAGCCATGTTGTTGCTTCTCATCCCCACTGATCTAGCGGAGCTAGACCAGATCCACGAGTGCATTCACCCTCAGGAATTAAAAACACAAGACCGGGTCGTGCAGAAAATCCAAACAGCTAAGAAGGTGGGCCGGGCTGACTGCACTGGAGAAACATTTGTTGCAGGTGGGATAGACCTTTCGCTGCTTTTCATACCTCACACACTTTATGTGACCACTTATGAATCTAGTGAATGCGGCCTGATAACCTCTATTACCTCTGAAGGTCAAAGCACGACCCAGCTTATCCCCAAAGTACCAGATAGGTACTGGGGGGAGTATTCCAGACTAGCTGGACACCTTTCTTTCTAATGGAGTGAATTTCCGAGGATGTGAGGGCCAAACTTTCCGGCAGAGGTTCATTTGTGCCAAGTATTGCAATCTCATTCCTGTATAGACCAACGTGGGACAGAATCCACTGCAAATAAATATCCCGCTTCACGGAAAGTTTACTGAGAAGTTGTAAGATTGCCGTTCCAGCTCTATCGCCCACTTTGGGCCATGCACTCAAATATTGGATAGAGCTTCTACTATCCGTTAGGATCCAGATAGGGTCTAGCAGCGAATCCTCTTCAATTGCGTGCAGTCCTGCCTCAATAGCAAGAAGCTTCGATCGGAAAACAGAACAAGAATCCGGGTTTCTCATTTTAATGTTGATATCGCCATCTGGTCTCTTGATGTAGACTCCACTTCCAGTACGACTCCGGTCCTCCCTGCTACCATCTGTATAAACGCAGAGGCCCTCCTCTGAGATGTTGTTAATTATTTCGAGAGCCAGTTGTTGTAGCAATTCACGAACGTCTGAAGTTTTATTTGTGCTTAATGCCAAATCCGGACTAAAGTGTACTCTTGGAAACCCACGTGAGGGGTCAATGCAAGTTTTAAGAGAATGTTGTTCGACATCTTGGTAGACTGTATTTAGGGAAGTTGCACGGGAAAAAGGGCTATCTCTTCTTAGTCTCTGATTATTGGTCCAATGTAGCAGGTAGTCAGCTGTTCTGTGCTGGGCCCCATATTTAAGTAGTTTACTAAAATATTTCACTAGACAATTCTCTCTTCTCTTATTTAATGGCAGAAGGTCTGCTTCAAATAACACAATTTCACCAGGGCAGGAATGTCGCAAATTGATTAGCCATACCCATGTTAATTAACATTATAGAAAAGTGAATTTCCAATAAGTGCAACTAATAGTAAAACTGAAGAATTTCTACAAATGAATCCACACATTATGTGTGCAGATGCATCTATATTATAGAACTATGTGTAATTATTATTTTTTAATGAATGCTTACACTCATAGTTAATTGAACACTTTATTAAGTTCCATCATGTTCTGGATTTAATTTCAAATAAAATTTGGAAATAATTAAACT
Organism: Parasteatoda lunata; assembly: GCA_949128135.1. Taxonomy (NCBI): domain Eukaryota; kingdom Metazoa; phylum Arthropoda; class Arachnida; order Araneae; family Theridiidae; genus Parasteatoda; species Parasteatoda lunata. The sequence continues at coordinate 63,119,842 of OX421979.1, read as the reverse complement.
TTTATTTCATGTTATTTTAGACAAACATGAAATATATTTTGGTAACTGGAGGTGTCATCAGTGGCATAGGCAAAGGTGTCATCAGTGGCATAGGCAAAGGTGTCATTGCTAGTAGCATTGGGAAAATTCTGAAGTCTAATGGCTATGAAGTCACAGCAATAAAGATTGATCCCTATCTTAATATAGATGCTGGAACATTTTCACCCTATGAGCATGGTAAATATATTTTTGCATAGTTTTAATAACGAGTTTAACATAAGATTTAAATGTATGTAAATAGTATGTCTATGCATGAAGCCTTACTAAACTTTAAATTATGCTTAAAGTCACTGTTTTCTTAAAAATGAATTATGCATTAAATTATGCATAATTCATTTTTAAGAAAACAGTGACTTGTTATCTTGACTAGTTGTTTCATAAAAATGCTTATAAGTCATCGTAGAAAGAAACTTTATTATGATTGTGTTTAGATGTATAATTGTTTTACTATTAAGTTATTTAGTGTTTCCCCCTGTCTCAGGAATTGAACACATATTTTCTCTTCCAAGGAAGTGCTTTGTGTCAGTTAAGTTGCAAAATATCATATGTCTAATGACTAATCATATCCTAAAAATGCATGGTAATCATAGAAAGAAACTATATTATGGTTGTATTAGATGACTAATTGTTTCATTATTAAATTATTCATCATTCACATGACAGTGACTTTTTAAGACATGGCAGTGACTTGTCATGTCTTTAAAATGTATTCTAGTTAGAGAGAAATTGTATAAATGATTGTATTAGATAGATTATTGTTTTATTATTCAGCATTGCACCTTATTTTAAAAATTAATTAAAATTATTTTTTTTTATTTCTAATATCCAAAGATTCTCTTTGGGTTGAATTCACAGGTTGAAAAATTCCTGTTTATGGTTAGACACTCAATTATGTGACCTGACATATTCTGTTCATAAAACTATAATGTCTAATATTGGACAATATATTTTTTAGATTGCTGCTAAAGTTATTTTGCCCTAATTAGTTTTACTAAGCCTTATGCAAAATTGAATTAATAAATTTAGTTGTTAGCTTGATGTGTGATGTTTTGTTAAATTTTGTATCTGTAAGTAAACAAAACTATTCAATATTTATTGCTTTAAGTTACAATTAACTATTCAAGATTGTTTAGTTTCTTTTTTTACGGAATATAGCACCTTTAATATGCTTGAAAAACAGTGAAGAAAAAGTTATTTAAACAAGACTATAATATAAGAAATTATTTTAGAATTTTTTAAAAATTCATTTCATTCATATACTATTTCACATTATTTTTGTTATTTTATCTTTTTCTTAAAGTAATGCCTTAAAGACCAAAAGAAATTAATTTTAAATTCTCTTCCTCATTTTGCAATGTGATCTAATGTTCATCATTATTATTAATTGTGATTTGTGTAATATTAGTTACAAATATTATACAATTCTTTGCAGGAGAAGTGTTTGTATTGGATGATGGAGGTGAAGTTGACCTTGATCTGGGAAACTATGAGCGTTTCATGGACATAAATTTGTTCCGCGATAATAATATCACAACTGGCAAAATATATCAAGGTGTAATAAACGGGGAAAGAAAAGGAGAGTTCTTGGGCAAGACTGTTCAAGTAAAAACCATTTATTACTTAGCTTCAAATGTTTTTATCTTCATTACTTTTCTCCATTTATTTTGAAGTTAATTTCTTATTGAGTTTATGTAGATCCTTTTTTAGGTTTTCAATTTAGGTATTAACTCAATTGAAAGTTAAGATAAAGATAAGCTTAAATATTTTATTTTTAATTTGCATAAAATACTGTAATATCTCATCAAGCATCATTTCTTCCCGTTGTGAACGGGGGTATTGGTGTCATAGCTTTTTTTTCACATCTCAATTTTCTGTATCCTTCTGTAAACAGCTTAGTTTTTTTTTTTTTTAAATTTAGATTAACTTTACTCGATAAAAGTGATTGAAGTATCTTTTAATATTTATGTATCTTTAACTGTTGTTTGTTCAGTTTTCTCAATAAAAAGCATGAGTTAATAAAGTATTTATTTTCAAGGAAAAGGAATAAATATGTAAATTAACTTCACATCACTTGAGAGTACACGTTATTGTACAATTGTGTTAATTAAATTTATTTTATTTTTTTTTTAATCATATGACTTTTATAGGGTATCCGCACACCTGGAAAGTCATGATTTTTACTATTTTTGTTAAAAAAGTATGGAAAGTCATGGATTTAGGTCGACCAAAAATCTAATTTTTGGATCAGTGATGTGGGAAAGAACTGATTGTTTATATTTACGTCAGTTTCTTTTTGGGGTTTTTTTAACGCTAAAACTTTAAAAAAGTTTTTGTTTTTCATTAATATCATTGATTGAATGTGAATTTTTTGAGTGCTTGAAAATCTTTGTAAAGTGCTTGAAAAGTTTTTAAAAAGTGTTTATTTTTGATTCGAAGATTTGGCTACACACCCTGTTATTTCCTTTCCAATAAACTAGAAAAGTATCTTTGGAATATAATTCTGCAGAAAAAAGAAAGAAAACTATTTACTTTTGTATTTTTGTCAACTATTTTAGTGTTTCAACTCTTTCTTTGCTCTGTTTTTTAAATTTAAAATCTACAAATATGAAGATGCTGAGTATAACAGTTATGGTTATACCTATCATTTCAAATGTTATTATAATGCTTTTTTTAATTTATTTTTCTTTTTTTTCAGAGAAAATAGTAACTTCGTTAAGTCATAAAAATTCTTGAAATTATAGCAGATACCCTGCTTTTAGCGTCTTTTTCTTGAAAGGATTATATATTTCTCAGCTTTAATGTTCAAATGTATTATTTTTATCAAAACTAAGTTTGTTTTTGTTCCAAGTTTAATTTATCATTTTTTATCTAGTTTTTTAATCTTAAAGCATCTGTTCCCAATTGGTGTTCCTCAGTCTTAGGGTCTTATGGAAGGATTGTATGGCTTCCGAGAATTATACTTATTTTAACCAATTATGATTTTTGTAATTTTAATTATATCTTAATATTATAATTCATTATTTAATATTAAGTTATTTCTGAAAAATTATTTCAGGAAAATGACAAAATTTAAATTTGACTTTAAAAACTAGCCTACCTATACTTCAAAGTAAAATTTCTCCTTGTTAAATTTTTCAAATACTCAAAAACTAAATTAATTCCAGCATTTATATTTTATTTTAGCTGTTTTAATTTACATTTAACATTTCGATTGAATATGAACTACATTTGCAGAATATTGGCATGTTGTTATTTGATTATCAAAATTTGAAATTAAAGATACAATGTTGTTTGATTTTAACATTCAAATCCCGCCATTTAAACATAACGCTAGCATACAAATCTTACTCAAAATTAAAAAAAAGAAAGAAAGAAACATGTTTATAATTTGCTTTATTTTTATTGCAGTAGAATTTTAGTTCCTGGAGGATTTGGTTCTAATGGGTCTGAAGGAAAAATGGCAGCAATCAAATGGGCCAGAGAAAATAAAATTCCATTTTTAGGTACTCTTGCATAAGTATATAAAAATATATTTTTATTTTACTTTTTACTTATATTTTTTACTTATTCATTTTTTAACAGAATTAATTTATAGAAGTAATTTATTGATTGGTGATTTGCATTGTCTATTACAGTCCAAATAAGTTTTTTAATATTTTTTCTTTAACTTTATGATAAATAAGAAGAAGAAAAAAAAATTTCCTCAGCACTGCCCAAGTCTCTCTACCCCTCCCTCATGAACTTTGGCAGAGTTTCACATTTTCTGCATTCCTGGATTTTATTTCACTGAGTTTTTTTTTTTTACAAAAAACTTTTGCTTAGTGCTGTATATTCATTTTTAGCTATTGTGATATAAGTATTAAATATTTATCTGCACTATTGTATGGATATTTTTTATTTTATTAAACTCAGCATTTCATCAAACAATCATAAGTTAAGATTCTCACTTACTATTCTTATAAATTTTTTTTCATATCTTTTAATTTATATTTATATAGTTTAATTTTCTTTTTTTTTTTTTTTTTTTTTTTTTTTTTTTTTTTTGCAGTAAGTAAATTTTTTTCCCATTCGTTTACAAGTTGTACACTATATACATAAATCATGTATTTACATGAATATGCCACATTTTTGTCAACAGTTTTTCAATATCAAAAAATGTGGTTTTTATTACCTGATTTTTGTCACCGTTATGTTAGAAAATATTGTTTCTTTATGATCCAATAGGAATTCATTCTGGAAGTTTCAGAATAAGGATTAAATAAAATATATTTTATCTGAAAAAGATAAAATTTCAGTTTTTTTAAAAATTTCAGCAAATTATTTTAAACTGTAGTTTCTATTTTTAATGTTTTTAATTCTAGTTTTCTAGTTATCTTTAATTCTAGTTATTTATTTTTAAATATCTTAAAATTAACTATATATATATATTATATATTTTATAAAATGCATTTTAAATAATAATAAATAAAATAAAAATTAAATGTAGAAAAATTATTAATGTTTTTTATTATGAAATCATTTTCAAAACTATATATCTTGGAAACAAATGGTTTAAAAAATTGAAAATTTGATATTTTTCATATAATCTGCTACCTGTGAGCTGAAAGTAAACAATATAACATATGTATATTGAGTAAAATCATCTTTTTGTTATTCTTACATTTATCTAAACCAACAAGTACATATTTTTTGTTCTAGCATTTATCTGAACCAAAAGAAATTTTTTTAAAGGAAAAATTTTTGCTAAGCAGTACTGCTGTTCACCATACCAACTTATTGTACAAAACCAAGAAAGTTATAAATAATATAAAAATATACTCAAAACAGGTTGAGCTGTACGCATTTTAAACTTTAGATTTCAAGCATTTTTTATAAAGAAAAACTGAATTCAGTTTTTGTAACAGTCCATTATTACTACAAACTTAGCTTAAAATTTTTGAAAGAGTTCTCTTCAAACCCCGTGGAATCTTCGCCTTTGTTGTAATAAATTCTAATCAACTGAAACTCATAAATTTTTAAATATATATCAAAAACTTATTCTGTACTAAGAGGCAGTGTTATGAAAAATAGCTTTTTAGATAATTTCTTTCCTTTATTGTTATTTAAGAGGTGAAATTTTGAATAGGGGAGTGCACTTAACACAGCTTTTTTTTTTTTTTTTTTCATAAATTATCACCATTTTATAATGATTATTTTATTGCTAGTATAATAATTATTCAAAATAAACACTCTAAAATTATCTATAGAATGATATTTCCAATTTTTTTTTTTAAATTCTATTTTCAGATAAATATTTGACTAAATTTCCAAAAGGCACTAAAAATTAAGGGAAAAAATAGTGCCTGAAAATGCATGGGAAAAAGTTATTGTATTTTAAATATCTTTCTTAATTATCTATGTTACTTATATGTCTAGGAGTTATTTGATTTATAAATATGTATATCTATTTTATTTAGGGATATGTTGGGGTTTTCAATTAGCTGTTGTGGAATTTGCGCGCAATGTTGTGGGGTGGGAGGATGCAGATTCATTCGAAATTGCTAAAGACAGATTGACCCAATAAAACATTGTAAGTATATTTTAATGCTCTTCTTAGTTGTACTTTTTTTTAATATTCATTAAATTAATATTCATTAATATATTTCGATATTTTTCTGTTAATTAAACAATATTGTTTAACTTTGAATATTTATTAGCATATTTTCAAAATTATTTTAGAGTCAAGAAAATATTGATAACGAATTGCAGAACAAGAAGCATGTTGTATGTATTCTTCCATTTTTTTTATATATATATTATTAACTATATATATTTATTCATCATGTGGTTTTTAATTTTTAGGATTTCTATTTCGATGCTTGATTACCTTTTTATTTGTTGCCTTTTTCTCTAAAGCTTTGATGTGAAATATTCTAAAATTAGTTTTCACTTTTACAACTTTTTCCTGTAATTAAAACATTATTTTTACATTTAATGGTATATTTTTCTTTGAGTAATTATTTTATAAATGTTTAAATTTTTACAATATCATGTATTGAATTTTTACAATATCATCAATTTTGGGTCGCTAGTTATTTTGCAGCTGTGACTTGTAAGCTGTGTGAAATTGTTTGTAATATTTTTCTTCTGAAAAATGTAAATGCTGCTATATTTTGTCATTGTGGGTTAACTGTCTTAAACTCATAAATCCCAAAATGTTCAAGTTCCGCATCAAAAGTTAATATTGAGCATTCGGTCGTTAGTAACTATCTCTCAACATGCAGCTAAAATTGTCCTTTTTACCAAGAACAGTCAAAATAATCATACTAGCATTTTTAATTGCATTAAATCTATGCTTAATGCATTTAATTTTCAATTTTAGTTCAGAAAACCATAATGTGAAATATGTACACATATTAATGTATTTAGAATACTTAATAACATTGTTACTGTGCTTTTTTGATAGTACAGTAAAGATGGCCCAAAATTTGTCAAAGCCTGTATATTCAGGAAGTTTTAACCAGTCAGTAGTTAAGCTTTCTCTTCTTAGTAAGTGGTTGAAAATTGCGTGAAAGAAAAAGTAAATTAAGGCAAAACCAAATACTAATAAAATCTAGACATATTGGGTATTGTTTCTGATGTTGGCACCTCAAACAACCGTGATATTTTCCATAGTGGATATCGATTTATGAGCAGTGCAGTTATCAATAAACAGGATGATTTTTCTGTTTTTTCTTTGGTTTGTGCGATTGATATCTAGTAGCCATTCTTCAAAAATATTCACCGTCATCCATGCTTTTGTGTTAGAATGGTATTTTATAGGCTTTGATTTGACATTTTTAAAACACCTTGGATTTCTTGATTTTCCAATCATCAGTAATGGTAATGTCTCAGTGCCGTTCATGTTTGCTCCTTCCTACAAGTAAAGGTTATTCGGTCTTTACTGTGTTTTCTACCACTACATTTTTCACCTTTAAAAGCAAGAGTCTTTGCAGGGGTACATTTGAAAAAAAGTCCAGTCTCATCGACATTAAAAATGTCTCTGTCCTGTGTATACTCAATAATTTCGACAACTTTTTCTTTCCACTCATTTGCTGCACCTTGGTTCACACTTGAACTTTCACCACACACAGACTTGAAAGAAATTCAATTTCTTTCCTTAAATCCGTCTAATCATCCGGAGCTTGCTTTGAAGCTGCTGTTACTTAAACTGATAGCAAATTCTTCTGCTTTTGCACGAACAAGAGTTCCAATGAGAGGGATGTTTTTGTCCCGTGCTTGTTTAAACCACTTTGCCACACGCTCATCCGCATCAGGATAATCAGGCTCGCTTGCGATTTCCATTCGATTTCAAAATTCTTTATTTTTCAAAAAAGTCGAAAGAGTGTTAGGCGCTATTCCAAACTCTTTTGTGATGATGCATTTTTATTAACACCCTTTTCTACTTCTCGAATTACCGCAATTTTTTCATCGAAAGATAATGTTTTATACGGGACACGGGGCTTACTAAAGGACATGCTTGCACTGAACTATCACTACAAAACTAAAATCACAATATAGAAAACTCAAGTAATATCGACTACAGTACTGGTTTTTAATGCTGTGATTATACACCAGTTTCCCGGAGTCGGGTGCAAGGTGATCTCATGAAGACTAAACGCACTACTATTGGAGGAACACCTGTCAATCAACTGCCCGATGGCCTTTAAAGGACGACTCACGTAGACCTAACTTTTCTCAAGATCATGAAGACTCGCCTAGCCGGTGGCAATTTTTTCTCCTCCGCTCCTACCAATGACATGTATGCATCCTATCACGTGATTCGAAATAACCTTCCCATCGTTCACAGATTTTATTTCAATTGGGATTAGCTCACTTACAAGGAAAGGGTAGGGGAGTAGCCAAGGACAGGTGTGGGTGGTTTAGGTCCATTTCCTCTTTATTCCTGTTCTGTTTGAGCAGATAAGACTATTCTCCCTCCCCCTTGTCATCGCTAAAAAAATTTCCAAAATGGCTGAAAATAACCAGAATACTTTTCAAAAATAACTGCATTTAAACTAGATTTTGTCATTTTTGAAAGGGCAAAAACTTCGAATTAAAGAAGTTGGATTTCGAAATAACCAAGATTTTTTAGCATTAACTGAATATACATGTGTCTAGGGAAGGAGAAAAGCTTCGAATTATACACGAATTTGAATTAAAGACGTTCGAATTATCCAAGTTTGACTATATATATATAATATTATTTTTACATAAATGAAATCAATCTCAAGTCATTGACACTACTAGTATAAGAGTTTTAGGTTTAAAATGTGTTATTTATATATATATATATATTTTTTTTTATACTTATTTACAGTATTGACATGGCTATTTAGACAAGTAAGGCATTATTTTCATATATATATTTGTATTCTGAGAGCAATGTGACCAAATACAAGACAATGATGCTGATAATTTTTAGGTATTCATGATTTTAAGTGTATGATTTGTACTTACTTACACATCTGGTAGCTATGTAAACAAGTAAAGTGTTTTCTATCCATATTTTAATGCTTAATCAAATAAGACAAATTAAGAATCAAATAAAACTAATAGTTAAATTGTTTATCTCATCAACTTGTACTTGATCTTAATTCATTTAAAAAAAAATAGTTAAACATCACAAGCAATATTTTTTGTAGCTAGATAACTACTAAATAGTGTTTCAAAAGAGTAAATTGGTGCAAATCAAAGTTGCATTTTTCAAATACGAAAACCCTTGTAATTTTTCGATTTAAATTTTCGTACTTTTTATACTTAAAATGATTATAATTTCTAAATTGTTAGTTCATCGTGTTACAGGATTCAGCAATATATATGTATAGCACAATAAATAAATACAAAAACGATAAAAGAAAAATGAAGAAAATAAGTTTTATTTAGTGTGCATAAACTGCAAGTATATAGTATTCATAAAATAAGTTCAAATTGTGGAGAAAACATGAAAAAATTACAGAACAATGAAAAGAGAAGAAAAAAATTATTAAAATAAAATAACATAATTTTAAAAAAAACAATAAAAATCTAGAGGGGGAATGTATAATTTTTTCATCATCTTACATGATTATATCTGCAAAAGGAGGTGCTTTCTTACATTGTATCAATATATTCAAAGCTAAATATATCAATTCCATAGTTCTAAGAGCACAAAGCAAGAGTGTTGCATTGTGCTCTTGTATATATGCAATATGTTAACATTAATGTTGAGCTCTACTGTCAATAATTTTTTTCTTTATAAAATAATATTTGGCATCCTTTTTTCTGCAGATAATTGAGATGCCTGAGCATCATACTGGAATAATGGGAGGAACAATGAGACTTGGAAAAAAAGTTACAATATTCAAAACAAATGATTCAATTCTAAATAAGTTTAAATTTGCAATTGAATGTTGATTTTGTAAAGTTTTGTTGCAATGTATAAACTTCATAAAGTTTTTAATGATTTAAAAAGTAAAAATATTCTATGTAGTTCATTCAAAATTTTGTTATACTGCATTGAATTTGAACAATTTTTTTAAAAGAATGTTTATGTTTTATTTTTATAACTGGTTATTTTATAGTATTTTAAAAAATTACATTGTAAAAAATAATAATGAAATACGTATTCAGTTATACCAAATAATCTCTTTCATTCTTCAATAATATTTTATAAAATTACACTGTAGAAAAGGATAATTAAAGACATTTTTAATTATACCAAAAAATCTCCATGATTTTTTTTTTATTTAAATTTATAAAATTACTTTGTGAAAAAGGATAATTAGACTTTTTTAATTATGCAGGATAATTTATTTTATTCTTCAATAATTTACAAAATTACATTGTAAAGAATAATTATGTGAAATATTTCCAATTTCTATGAGGCAATACTAATTAAATTCATTCTTTGTTTTTCATTAAAAATTATGTAATATTGCACTGAACTTCAAGAAACAATTTTAGAAAAAAGTGCTAGAAGGTATAATATTAAACTTATTCTTTCTTCTACATGGGTAATTTTGTTAAGTTTCATTGCAATAAATAAACTTCTTTGAAATACATTTTTAAGGATACGATATTAAGTAAGTTGTTTTCTTATTTAATTATACTTTGTGAAATTATGTTGTAAAGAATAATAATTAAATACATTTTCATAAATAAAGTACAAATGAAACTCATTGCTGTTGTTCCGAGAAAAATTTTAGGAAAAATGTTTAGTGATATAATATTAATTGAACTTAGTTCTTTTTTTTTTTTTTTTTTTTTTTTTATTGTATATTTTTAAAATTACAGTACAAAAAAAATTACTTTGACACACATTACTAAAAGACAGGGTTCACACGGGTCAGGGAGAACGGGGTAAACCTGAAATTGTCAGGGAATTTTACTTTAACTCCAAAAATCAGGGAATAGGCAAGGAAAGTTGAATTTTTTAACAAAAACCTGGAAAATAACGTCTTAAAATTGTCAGTAACAGTAATCAGTTATTGAGATTCGTGTTACATAATTCTAATGTCGATTACTATTTTTATTGAAATAGTTAAACTTAAATGTTCCCATCGTCATTTTATGATATTTATTTTACACAGAGAATCTAATGCATATCATTACAAATAAAAGAATCAAAGTTTTCTAATGAAAAATTTCATGGTATGGATTTTGGAACGGAGGTATGGAGTGGGAACTCTGAAATGAGCTATTTCTTGGTTCTTCAAAAAGTTTTTTTATAAAATCACATTGTAAAGAATAATTCTAGACATTTTAAATGATATTAAGCTAGTTATCCTTATACATTGTTTTATAATGATTATGTACAGTTACCATGCATTTAAAAAAATAATTTTGTTCAAAATTCCTTTGATTATTTGACTACTGTTTTTATTTTAGGATCCCTTTATAAGAAAGATGTAATTGAAGAACGTCACAGACATCGCTATGAAGTGGATAAGAATTATGTTCCTGAAATCGAAAAAAGAGGTCTCAAATTTGTTGCAGAAGATGAAACTGGTGAACGTTTAGAAATTTTAGAATTACAAGGTGATTTAAAATACTTATTTAGTGTTTTTCCTGGCATAGTAATAATATATTTGAAGTATTTAATATTTGGATTATAAAATCTATATATATATATATATTTTTAAATTTGTTTCTGCAGGGTTGCCACTTGTGACTATTTGAAACTATTTTGTGCCTGGGGCTTTTTTTTGCCCGAAAAGGCTAAAAAAGTAACTATATTAAGGAAAAAGAAACTATTGGGAGAGTTTTCTGTACTCCTAGCGATGTTTTTTAGCATAAATTGGGTTGAAAACCTGAGGTCCGCGGAGCTTTTGAGCACAGTGATTTTTTTTTCTTAAAAAATAGAGAATTTTATCAATTTTGAATTGCAAATTTGAGTCATCACTTTTTAATGCGCTTCATCTGCACAGATTCCATTGTAAGTCTATTTCATTTCTCGATCGCCTTTTCAACAGTTATTGCTACGAAATTCTGCAGGATTTTTAAAAAAATCCAATTTTTAATATGACACTATATTACATGAATTTAGAATTTTATTAATCACGCTTCACAATATATATATATATATATATATATTTGCTAAATCAATTATTGATAAGGAAAAAATTTTCTGAATTAATTCTAGTAATTAAGTATTTAGTTTTCTGCAAGTATACTAATCTTTTTGATATAAAAATTTAGTGCTAGAACACTAACAATTATATAAAAATTATATTGACCACCAACTTGATTGAATGGATCATGGTATAAGACAAGTCATTTAATAAATTTTTAGTCATATTGAAAACTTTTTGTTCTTATTTAGGTTACTATTTTCATAATTATCAGCAACTATTTTCATGCTTTAGGCTACTAAAAGCAACTATTATGTTCATTTTTTTCTGTGGTAACCCTGTTTCTGGAATTTGTTTCATTACTTATATTTCTTTTGAATGAATAATTGTTGAACTTTCATTAAGGCTTGAAATTAATGGTGGTTCGTTCATCCGAGGGACCACTTAAAATTGGTTTTAAAAAAGATGCCGGTGCCCAATGTTATATTACCAAAACATAAATTATTAAAATGCTAAATGCAATAGTTTTCACTTATTTTGACCTAAATTAATACAAATAATTAAAAAAAATATGTTTAATAAAAATTCTGCGTCAAGGGGTTGATCAGGCCCTGCTTAAATATGCTACCATTTAAAATTATTTTCCGAAATTTTACAAGCTTTCATAATTTTTGTTTTATCTAAGACATATCATGTTTTAATTTTTTGTTTATCATTTCAGAGCAACTTATTTTTTTGCTGTTCAATTTCATCCTGAATATATGTCTAGACCTATGAAACCTTCTCCCCCTTTCTTAGGATTCATATTAGCATCCTGCAATAGACTAAAATATGTTCTTGAAAAAGGTGATCTATTTTAATATTAATTCATTTGCTTTATAGTGTTGATTTATGTTTTTTTTTTTTTTTTTTGTGTAAATTGTTAATTTTTCTTCATTAAAAATGTTCATTAAGTTATGAGCAATAATATTTAATTTGCAAAAGGAGCAAAATTATGTAATTGTTTTAAACAAAAATGTGTATTATTTTAATTCTGAGACTCAAACTAGCTAGACTAAAATAATTTGTAAACAAAATAATATTATTTGTTTGTGCAATTTTCATTAAAATTAAGTTTTTAACAGTGTAAAATGTGATTGCATCACGTATAGTGTGATTCTTTATGAAAGAAATAAAGGGAAACAATAGCATGCATGCTATAATTATTAATCATAATGATGCCTTTAAATAAATAAGCTCTTCCAAAGGCCTTGTAAATTTCCCTCTTCTCAAGTGTATTTTTTCTTTCTCTAAAGAAAATATAATTAACTGAATCTTCTGTGAATCAGCATTAAATTTTTTTTTTTTTTATTTCTCTTTTTTTCCCTTCAGAATATTAAAAACTAGCCAAATAAAACTAATAATCTACCAATGATAATGCTTAGGTTGTCTGTTTAAGTGTCAGGAATTTTGTTTCAAAATTGAATGTATGGAAATTGATCATAAATTGACATTTTCCCATAGATCTTTGATTTACAGTTCACAAAGTTAAAATTCAGGTTTTTTTTTTTTTTTTTTTTTTTTTTTTTTGTGTGTGTGACAGAAGGGTTTTGATTTTAAGAATGATTGCTAACTCAAAATCAAAATCACATGATGTGTCATAGAAATTCTGAACTTATTAAAAAAATAGTTAAAAGTGAAAAAAAAATTATTAAATTTTAAAAAAATACATTTCAAAAAAAAAAAGTATTAAATTAAATTTTTTTTTTATTATTTGAAAACAAATTATATTAATTGATATTAATACAATTATTTTATTTGCGCTAAAATATTTAGAATTATCCATTCAAATGCTTTTCATTTTCCAAAAAATAAGAAATTAGGTCTTCAGATTTGCTCAAACTTCTATCCAATTAATATTTTGAATTTCATTTTAGGTACTATGACTCAATATGATTCAATATATTCAGATGATGAATGTGACAGAATAGAAAATAAAATTGATGAAAATGAATCATTGACCCCAGCAATCACAAGTAATTAAGAATTAAATAATTATTCTTCCTTATTCCCCATCTTTATTTTTTATTATAATTTAGTAGTTCTTTCATTTCTGTTGTTTGCCTTAAACAAAATAATGCAAAAAAAATTTAATATTTCCTTCTTATTTCTTTTCCCTGTATATTCAAAAAAAAAAATTTCTTATTCTTGACACTGTTCAGGAGTGATTGTATTACATATGTATCCCAGAATTGTGGATTTTTCGTATCATCCCTCCAGATTTAGATACTAGGAGCGGAGCATAAGATTAAATTGCGTACCACTGCAAATCAAAACTTATAATCCAAGAAAGTTTTCACCTCAGTATAAAATTTAAAATAAAAGTTAAGATTGAAAGTAAGAGTTCTTCAGTCTAAATTTTAAAACTTTCACTAAATCACCTAAACGAGACGTTTTCATACTTTGTAAGTTTTCCACCAATTTGATATATATATATATTTTAGTTTGTTGGATTTTTATAGTTTTTAATATTTGAAATTACCCCAGAAACTGCTAATACCAGGATTCATATTCACACGATTTTAAAAATCTAATATCGCAATTTATATTTACACGTTTTTGAAATCAATTTTGGGATTCGAATTCACGTAAGTTAAGAATCAAATGTTGCGATTTGTATTTATACGATTTTAAAAATCCAATATCACTATTTGGTAGAGAATTTAATTATAAATCTTAGTTCAAAAAATTTTATTAAATATTAATAGTTTATTAATTGATATCTTGTTATCGAGTTTTTGCGCATAAAATTATACTCTCAAAATGAAAATGAAGTAAGAAGGCGTTATTTAATGTAATAAAACAGACTGTAAGCTGTAAAATTATATCAAAGCTTCTTATAGTTAATTTTATATATATATATATATATATACATACACAATACTATCTTTATTTTTTATATAAAGCTTTTAACTATTCAGTCCATGCTGTTTGTAATCTTATATTATACGAATTCTGCATGACCTCTCCGTCCGCACATCTCAAGTAGAGTAAACTTAAAAAATCGTCATCCATAATAAAAAAAAGCATTTTTAAAAAAAATCGTTTATTAATTATCTAACAGCGCCCGACTTAGCCTAATTAAGGCCCAGGGCAAAAACTTCGTTCGGGGGCTCCCTCTGGTTCACTACTTCAGTAATGAAGAACTAAACTTTATAGAGGTTTTTAAATTTTTCACATCATTTTACCTATATAACAAGAAAATTGAGTCGAACCTAATTCCCCCCCCCCCTCCAATGATTAAACGAAATATCGCTCTGACCATATTATTGATTTTCTGACAATTCTATGTCCATCATGCCAAATGCAATTCTCTGATTGTTAATTTTGTCATCTAGCTGCGAAAAACCCATATCCTTGCTGACATTCGGGCAAAATTTAGCTAAATTTTCGCAATTACGATGGCTCAATTAGGTCAATCAGAAGCCGGTATTTTTGTAAACATATCGCATTTTGTGATATGTAAAAATACAGGCTTTTGATGGGCCAATTTTGTCCATCGTAATTACAAAAGTTTAGCTGAATTCCACCCTAGAATGCCATGGATTTGCGAAAAATATATTTTTTTGTGTTCATACAATAGATTAATGAAAAGCTAACATGAAACTGACAGATTCATTACAGAAGGAAGCCTAAAATGTACTTTCTATTTGAATTGGGGGCCCCCTCTGATGTGGGGCCCGGGGCAACTGCCCCTGCCTTGGTCAGGCTCTGAACAGCACAATCATGCACTGGCTTCTCTGGAGCGAAATCATTTAAGCTTATTGTAACTTTTTTTTAAGTATGCAAAATTTTTTTTTACTTTTTCAATAAAAGATTTAACAATTCATATCATACTATTGGTAATATTTTATTAGATAAATTTTTTTAGGCGCATAAAGCCGAATTAAAAAATAGATAACAAAATAAAAAATTAAAGTTTAAAAAACACAATAAAATTTAGTGGCTTAATTATCCAAATATTTTTGTTAATAAAAGTGTAATTCTTTTTTTTTTTTTTTTTTTTTTGCGCTCTATTTAACCTCCTTACAATTTTATTTCAAATACCATGTACCAGTATTCTCAAAACTTGAGTTTCAGAATTTAATGATGAGTATAAATTGAAAAATATTATCTCTGTTAATCTGAATATATATATATGATGCAAAGTAGGTATCATCCCAATTACTTTGGATAATATATGTCCTAATATAGTAAGAATGTATTGTCAGAGGTGCCAACTATTACGATTTATCTGTAATTATTATTATTTCATAATTATCTGTAATTATTATGATTTCAAAAATGGCAACTGCCAGACAGCAATCTGGCCATTGCTATTTTTGTTATAATCTTTGAAGAAAAAAAGGAGAGTTTTTTTTCCTATAATTACAAGAGTTATAAAATAACTAATATTATAACTAATAATAATATAATTAAACAACTAATCTAAAAAATTTTTTTACCTATTTATTAAGAAATTAATAAAACAATACAAAAAACAAAAATGATTTGATAGAAATAAGAAATAATAAACAAGAGATCTTAACTAATTATGTAAAAGTAAATATATTTTATACTCTGACATTTTAATTCACCTATCAAATTTAAAATGCTTTTTAATATATAAATTGGCATGAATACCCCTTTTTTTTTCATTTCTGTATGATCTCTTAATTAATTTCATCAAATGTGTTACATTATGTCAAATAAATATTTTATGTTTACAAATACTATTTTTTTCTCTTTAGGTCATGGAAAATAGTGTTAGCAAAGAAATTTGTAAAACTTCTATTGAAATGTACATAATTAAGTCCTAATAAATATTTTTTGACATACATTATTGTATTTCTTATAGAACTAGTTTTGTTAGCATTAGAAAACTGATTTCATAAATAGCTTTCAGTTGTTACTATCTTTTCTAAAGCTGATGTTCCTAAATTCATTGTAAAGTCATTTAAAACCTTTCTTTTCAATTTTCAAAGCAAAACCTTCACTTTTTAAGGCATTTATACATATGAACCTAGGCAGTTAAAATTCAGAATATTATATAGTTAAAATTTTAGAAGATTTTCATCAAACTTGTGATTTTAACTTTTTATTTATCTGAAAATAATTTATCATACAAAATAAAGCATTCATTTTAATACTAAGTAGCCACAGAACAGGGATAAATGTGGGAATTTTATCAATCAAGAAAGATTAGGGAATTTAATTAAAATACCCAAAAAATCTTGGACAATGAATTAATTTAAGGTATCTAAATTTCTATAATTTTTAGCAGCTTTTGTAACTGGTTGATCATACCTACAATAGCCTTTTGGAAAAGAAGGAGCAGGGAAGATGTAGGTGATGGGTCTTGAAAGTGTGTGGTCCCTTATTAGTCGTGTTTCACTGTGTCTTTATCCTCCTCCTACCACTGTCCACTTCCCTTCTAGAAGAACTTTAAACATTCCTCTTTTTCACCCAGTCGAGCCCCATTCCTTGATGTAGCCTCCTGTTTTTAGATTGTTTTTCAGGGTGCTGTTTGCTGTTCTTGCCGCTTGAAAATGTTGAAGCAAAAGCGCCTGACCATTGAAGAAAAAAGTTCTTCAGGATGTGGACAAAGGTGTAGAAAAAAAAAGGATGTTGCTTTAAAATTTGATATTCCTCCAAACAGCTTATCGATGATAAAATTAAAACCGTGATAATAAGATTGAAAACTATGATTTATCTAATTCTTATGCGAAACATTTAAAAACATGTCTATGAAGATGTGGATGAGGCGGTTTCGAATTGGATGCACGCATTAGGAGAAAAAAACGTTCCTATCTCCGGACCTTTAATAACTGAGACAGCTATATTTGCAAAGACATTGAAACACGATGAATTTTGATGAAGCAATGGCTGGCTTGATAAGATTTAAAAAATACACAGAATTATGGAAAAAGTGATATCGGGTGAAAGTACTGACGTCAATAATAAAGATTGCAAAAGTTGGATTACAGAGACTTCGTTACATTTTAAGGCTGAAAACATTTTTAATGCTGATGAGACAGGTTTACTTTTTCAATGCTGTCCTCAAAAGACATCAACATTTAAAAATGAAAAATGCTTTGGAGGAAAGCATAGCAAGGCAAGAGTAACTATTATGTAGGTGTAAGTATGACTGGCCATCAGAAATTAAAACCATTAGTAATAGGAAAAAACAAAAATCCATGATGCTTTAAGGGCACAAAATCTTTTGAGGTTGATTATGACTTCAACAAAAAATCATTGATGATGTCAAAAATGGGTTCAAAAGTTGGACAAACTTATGATTGCAGAGCATCGCAAAATTGCTCTAGTTTTCGACAACCGCATTGGCTATCCAAAGGAAATCAACAAAAAACTGAAAAACGTTGCAGTTTTTTACTTGCCTCCAAACACTACATTGAAGCTACAACCAATGAATCAAGGGGTGATTCAAATTACACTACCGCAAAAGAATTGTTCGAAAAGTTATCACTGCTGTGGAAAATAAGCAATCCATGTCAAAGATTAATTTACGAGAAAGCATAACAGAAATTTCTAAAACATGGAACAACTATGATGTTGCAGATCATACCATTCCTAACAATTTTGCTAAAGCTAGATTCTTTGTCAGTGCCAAGAATTTATAAAGTGCATCGGACAAGAATGACATTCCTTTAGAAGAAGTTTAAATAAAAAAACGTGGGTAAAGCTAATAGAAAACCATAAAGTTAATGATTTTCTTTCTATTGGTTTTGAAGCTGAAACCACAGAAATATTAACCAAATCGGATATTCTGGACAGTGTGTAAAGTAAAAACAATCAGCCACACCCTCCGAGCCATTTTCCAAATTTATAATTCAATAATGTATATTTTTTATTAAAAATTAAGTTTAATCTTTACTTCAGAGCTCCGCATAAATTTTAAAAATAAAGTATTTTTATTTATTATAATTTGATTCTAAAACAATTAAAGGCTTTTGTTAATTGCCTTCCTACATCACTCCACAATATATAGACAACTGAAAACTAAATCATTCAAATTCTTCAACGAATGGTTAATAAGCCAATCAACAAATAGAAAATTTCATCTAGTACCAAAACTTCATTTAAAACCTATTTTTTGTTGTTTAAATATTTCAAAAGGTAATTTTCTATTTAACGAATTTTCTATATAATGAACTTTTTATCGGGATTTAGCGAATTCATTGAATAGAGGTAAACTGTAACTCCAAGCAGTATAATTATTACGATATTTTTGTTCTGTTTGTAGCTCACATGAATAAATAAACATCAGTTTTCATGTTTGTTTCTCAGTTGACAGTTTTTCTTTCCAGGAGGAATTTCTTTAGTTCGCTCTATTGGCGATCGAAATGGGCTGCAGGTAGCGTAGAGCAGGACTCCCTACCTATGGCAACACTTCACATGCTTTCCCCATTAGCGTGTGGAAAGTCATAGAGGAAGGAAGTACGTTAGTTTCTCTCTTGATTTTCATATAAATTAAAATCTTTTAAGTTGGAAAACTATATGGATCTGAAAACTACATTAAACATAGTTCTAATGAAAAGTATCGCGGAAATTTAAAAAAATATTTTTATTAGATAAAAAGGAAAAATATTAAGAAAAGGGAAAATATCGTAGTACATTCCTATACAACTGAAAAGAGGAGGAGAGGGATGGGAGAAGGGCTAAAGGCATGAAACCGGTTTCTCCCCAGATGGCGTATTCGAGTGTTGCGATCGCCAATACGCAAACCGGTTGGAAATAAAACACCAAATAAAACACCAAACGGCTTTTACAGAATTCTTTACCTATGGCAACATTTGTAATGACTTTAGCATTAATAAGTGAATAGGAGTAGTAGGTGTGCTGTCTTCAGTCTCGATTTTGGAATCAATCAAAAATTTTAGGTTTTATAAGTTGTATAAAATCCGAAATTGCATAGTGCTTAAATATAGTTTACATTGCCTGAAAGCCAAAAGCATTCTGAAAAGGAAAACATTACAATTCATTCTCATACAACTGCTGCACAACTTCTGATCTCCACAGTAGGAATAATTACTTGGCGCTATAACACATGAAGGATCTTGGCCTCCCTCACCACACATCTCCTAACTTTTCAATCCTCAGCTTTGTTTTTGAAATTTTTTAACTTTCATGATTTTTACGTCTCGCTCAACTTCCCAAAGGCATCATTTTCTGGGTTACTAAAATTGTCAGATCTCTCTATAATACATCTTCCAACACTTCTCTTTCTTGTTATTTTTCCAAAAAGATCTTTTTTATGCCTCGATTCTCATTCATTCTTATTAAGTAACCTAACCACTGTAGCTTTTTAGACTTCATGGTGTAAATTATATCTTTGTCTTTATATAGTTATAGATTCGTTTTGATTCTCCAAACATGATCCTCCTTTACAGATCCACATATTTGTCTTTATATTGTGTAGTTGTTCAGATTTCACTTCCGTAGATTACAACTGGTTTCAATATCGTTTCGTATATTTTTAGTTTACCGTACAAGATAATGTATATATTTTCTGGACTCAGAAGAAACACGTTTCATGCTGTAAGTCTGGTCTTAATTTCAGTATTAATGGAATTATCTTCCGTCATTATAGATCCTAGGTACTTAAATTCGGTGACTCTTTCAAACTCTACTTCATTATAGATCTTAATATTGATTATATAAATTCTAAATAAAATGCAAGAATTTACAATTCAATTTTTTATTTATTTATTTATTTATTTATTTATTTATTTATTTATTTATTTTTTTTTTTTTTTTTTTTTTTTTTTTTTTTTTAATGTATGGAAACAAACGAAAATCTACAATATACTGACATTACAATGACTAAACAGTGCATTACCTACATTTTGGTTGCATCATAACAGGGTTCCTACGATCTGGAAAATTTTTTAATGAGGGTGAAAGTGATATGTATCTAGAAGTTTTAAGCTATTAATAAATATTTAATTTAAAGGAAATATATATATGGATGCTAAAAATTACTCGTGAATTTTCAGTAATCTTAGTAATCATTTTTCAGTTATCTTAGCTACCACTCATTTAGTTTTTTCACGTCGTGGGAACCTTGCATATGTGCTGTTTTCTATCCCATTTCTGACAAAATAATTTCTTGAGTGCTTTTAATAATTATGACCCCAAAACATTTTGTAAAAAAAAAAAAAAAATTTTGTTGAAGTGCAAATGTCAACATGATTTAAATGTAATCGATATTTAAAGTTATAAAGTGCGATTAATTTATTTTATATACAAGTAACCTCAACTTTAATAATCATTTAATGTAAATATGTTTTCTTTTTCTTCTGGATATTTCAAAAGTGCATTCGACTAAATTAAAAATCGAAACGATCATAATTACTGGTTTTAATCCAATGATCGAGTTACCTACTGGCTATGAATAAACTACTAGGAAATTTCAGAATGAATCGTGAGGCAAATCTGAAACTTAAAATAAGTTAATTAATAGATATGCGAAAATATTTCAAGTTGCAAAAACAGATTCTTTGTACTACATATTTTTATTTTTTTTCTGAGTATTATGATCAGCAAAGAAAGGTTTTCCAGTTTTTATTTCTAAAACTTTTCATATTTTATGTTATTTCATTAATGTGATATACAGCAGATTCACTCGAGACCTTTAAACTATTGCAAGAAAAAAAAAAATTCTCTAGTGACCACCCGTATATATTTTATTTTATATTTTAAAACCGATGTTGAACAGCCCACCCAATTCCCAGTTTCCAACCTAATCGATGTTCAACTCCGTAGCCTTGTATTTTGAACCCAATCTAGAAGACAACGGAACTCCTGGATCCCCCCTTGGGACAAACTAGCTTTCGTGTGCGGCTTTTTGATAGAACTAACCCACATCTGCGTTAAATGGTGAGGAAAACCAGGACTTTCGTCATTCGGTTATCAAAAGGGCCGGTGTAGTCACTAATCTTTCAGAGGCCAATCTTTGTGGCAATCTTTCTAACATTGGGCGAATAAGATAGAGATAAGAAAAAAAGAACATCCATGCCTCTGACTGGGATTCGAACCCACGACCTTCCTAACGTGAGGTCAGCCCCCTGAGCACCACACAGTCCTGTCAACGAGTAAGGAAAAGTCTTTCAACCTACTTAATGAAAGCTTTAGTGGGTGAGGGGTTTCACCATCACGCGAAACACCTGCAGCTTGAAGGTTGTGGGTTCGAATCCTCCAAGGATCTGCCATAACCCTGAATATATCTTTGAGACTGTTCTTTACTTATTTGTGCCATCAGCTCTTGTACCTGGCAATGGTTTAAAAAGCCATTTTTTGTATTCAATGAACAAACCCGCATATGTGAGAAAATTTTAAAAAATTAATAAGTACTACCAAATGCTCTGCATGAGGTAGCAGGTTCAAAACCCGCCATAGCCCTGGACATATTTGTGATGCCTCTCTCTAATTTCTTCAAAGTTCTCAGTAAATCACCGGCATTCAACATTGTCAGGGGTGAGCGTGAGGGTAGTTGACCACTTTGATTATGCTGAAGGGACCGAGGGTGTGCGATATCGGTCTTCGATAAACTGTTTCACCCAAAAGTGGTCGATTTCACTGTTGGTCGTCGGGCAATCAAAGTGGGAAAGCCAACCCATCTGCATAGAATAAAAATTGTGGTGGCCTGTCTTCGGGTCATCGTCATGGATATTTCCCAAACGCAAATAATCCACTGTGCAAGCTTTAGTGCGACGTAAATATAGTATACTATTACTCTAATTTGTGGAATCTATTCTTCAACTTGACAAGGGCTTAGCTGTATAAGCACATCAGCCTGCATATATGTGTGTGTAGCAATAAAATAAGTAAATACTACTGCATGCTGAGCATGTCGACTATCAATGATTTGATGAAAAAATAGTTTTATTTTTAGAACAACTTTTTAAGACATAATCCTCTAGCCATACGTTTCCAGATTTCAACTGTCTGATATTCTTTCTTCTTCTTTTAAAAAAATTATTTAAAAAAATAATAAATATGTAGAGTAAAAATAATTAGGAATGTTTAAAAAATTACGAAAAATAATAACATAATCACAATAATGACTTTATTTTTGCATATCAATAATGTTTTTAACGATAAATCATAACATATGAGATATCCTTATACCAAATGATCAGCACTAACTGTATAAATAAACATAATCTTTCAAAGTTTCAATATTTGCGTTAAAGTGATTCTGTACGTATCATTCACTCAAAAAGACCGATTTTTGTAAATACTAGATTCGATTTTAAATAGTCTCATTTAACAGAAATGTTGAGCGCTTACTAATATTCTAAGTCACTGACGATTTGACTAAAAAATAATTTTTTAAAAAATGACCAACACCTGCATAAAATCAAGTCCTATATAATTCATAAAAAAAAAAATCATTTACTAAATAAAATTAATCAATAATCGTAATCAGTGTTAATTTCGCCTTCGCGAGATTTAGTTTGGGACCACAAGGTTAGGCTTTGAAGGTTAAGATATCTATTGTTATCGATGAAGAATATTCTGATTAGTAATCTGAAGTCACTTTTAGTAATCTGCAAATTACTCACTGCCTTTATAAATCCTGAAGCTTTATCGTTTGCTACAAAGTATGCTACCATTTATAAACGTAAGTACTCTTTATATCCTTTCAAACATTTAACCTATTTTACATCGCTTTTTTTAATATAAAATAAATAAATTTTGCTGCAATGTTTTATTTGAACTCAAATGCTTGCCATTCATATGAATTACATTTTTTAGTTTTTGTCGAAAACTAAATATACTATATATTAAGATAAGACTTATTTAAATCTGTGTCTGAATTTATTGACTGTTTTACAACTATTGCTTTTTTTTTTTTTTTTTTTTGTGAAAAATTAGATTTATATAGTATTATAAATTACAGTTAAATAAATTTATTATATGGTTAAGAAATTCGATCAGCTTCATGCACAATGTAATATATATGCACAGATTATATATATAAAATATCAGATTATTTTGTACTTTATGTCGAAATAAATTCTTTTACATACGTTACAATAATTTTATACGTTCTCTGCTGTAATTTGTACCGAAAGAGAACTGTTTTATTGAAGTTTTTTCAGCCAAAATAGAAACGGTGAATAATGCTTGCGACTAAACAACTCCTTTGATCTTCGAATCATTTTTTAAACAATCTTTTAAAATTTGCCATTAATTGAAAAGTACTCACATTAGCTGATTTTGGCATTTAAAAAAATGCAGAATGTTCATTATAACTTTTTTTTTCTTTTCTAATAACTAACTTTTTTAACATTTAAATCGTACAATAAGTAACAGGAATATTTTATTCCAAGTGAAGCATGCATACATGCATATTCCTCTTCATTCCAAATTGGAGCTTAGTGCTTCTAAAATAGCTCTCCATCTCATTCTGTTTGTGGCCAGATATTTTGCCTCTCTCTATGTTTTATCTATTGTTTCCAATTCGTTTACAATCGCCCCGAGTCCACGTATTTTTTGGTCTTCCTCTTTCTCTATTGCCTCGGGGGTGCCAATGAAAACTTGTTATACTTTAAATTCTTCAGGTTTGCGTAGAACATGCCCAATTCATTTCTATTTACGTTTTTTCATTTCCAGATCAATCGGTTTCTGTTTCGCTTTTCTGAAGATTTCTGCATTACAAAATGTATGTGACCTTAACCTGAAAAATATGGCACCTATAGTTTAATCAGGAAAATAATCCAAAGTCTGTTCCCCTATACGTAAATCACACTTTCTGAATATTTTACCATATCGCGGGAGATTTTTAAGCAAAAAAAGTTTTATCAATTAAATTTTTATTAATGAACGAAAGATTCTTTTGCATAACTCTATGCAAAAGAATATTTATTTATTGCTTAACTTAGTAATAGGCTAAATAATGAACTGTGTAATTTTTGATGACTAGATAAAAAAATTTGAAAATGACAGTATATTTCTAGAAAAATAAAGATTTGAAAATGCGATATATATATATATATATTTTTTTTTTTTTTTTTTTTTTTTTCAAATTTTATATCTCGAACTTTGAGATGTAAAAGCAGGAATAATTTCTCGTGGTTAAAATGCTTAGCTTTTTAATTGGTTTCTTTCAAAAAAAAAAAAAAAAAAAAATCATGTAAGCGCCAAAAATTAAATTTGGATTTTTATACAGTTGGTGTGATATAACGTATATCTTTTCCCTTCTTCACTCAGATAAATTCCCAAAACTCAATTGGTCAACAAAAATGATAACCAATTTACGACACAATACATTAATTCATAAGATTAAAAAATTAATATTAACAGGACATCTTAAACAATACACTTCCGCTCTCCACTGGAGCATCCCCTCCTCTGTCTTTTATTGCAACATCTACGTTGATGACAGCGCCATCCCAACATGGAGGCATGACCCCCCCCCCGACAAGATTGCGCTACACCTGGTATAGCGAAATCTGACATATGAAATCTGAATAGAATAATATACATATAAAATTATAACACTTAATTGAAAATAAAACATATGAATAAAATACTTGTTACAGTTACTTACTTATAAAATATGCAAAACAAATTTCTATAAAACTGGTATACATTTTTATATAACTACAGATGAAAAGAAGCCTTGATACAATATTGCAATACAAATTAAATTTCAATAGTACTCATAAAGATATTTACAGATGGAAAGAAGCCTTGTAATAAACAGGCTATTATATATTAGTTTGTTTTCCAATAAGCACACAACATTTAATCACTTATTAGTCTTGACATTAACGGTGATTTTTAGATCAGTTAATTTGGACAGTACCATATCTAAATGTTTAAGATGTGTATTCCAGTCACAAAAAAATATAGCTATATCATCGAGATATGCTTTGCAGAATTCACGATATTCACTTAAAGCACTGTTCATCACTTTCTGAAAAAAAGCTGCTGCGTTGCGGAGACCAAAAGGCATTACCTTCCATCGATTTTGGGCTCGATGAGTTTTAAATGAAGTAAGATCACGGCTTTCCTCTTCTAAAGGAATTTCCCAGTACCCTTTTAATACATCTAGGCAAGATATAATTTTAGCATGCCCAATTTGGTTGATGAGGTCTGATGAATTTTCCATTGGGTAATCAAAGGGTTTTGTTACGGCATTTAACTGTCGGAAATCGATGCATAAACGCATACTACCATCCTTCTTTACCACGTAAACTACTGGGTACGCAATTTCTGCTTCACTGGGCTCAATAAGACCTAGATATTCTAATTCTGAAATTTGTTTGTCAACTTCAGTTTTTAAAGATTCGGGGATTTTGTAAATGTAGGGTTTCTCCCTCTCAGCACCTGGTATTAATCGAATTTTATGTTCACCTACATTAGCGACTAGTACCTTACCGGAGAATAATGATGCATTCTTATGCAAAAGTTCAAGCAACTCTGTTTACTTTCTTCTAAATGACTAACATCTACCTCAATGTCATCTTTTCCTAATGAAGGTTTTGTAATTGGTGTAGGATGTATTTCACCAAATTCAACATCGTCCTCAAAAATAACTCCCACAGTTTGTGTTCTAGCATGAAAATGTCTTATTTTGTTAACATGAATATGTCGCACATTGCCATCTGGCAATTTAACCTTATATGAATTAGGATTAACTCGTTCTATTATTTCGCCTGGCCCTGTCCATCTTGCATATAGTTTATTCGAAGAATCCGGAATTAGTAAATAGACTAATTCACCTTTCTTGAACTCTTTCATTCTTGTACTTCGATTAAAATAATGAGCATAAGAATCTTGTTTTTTAGTTGTAGTCAAAGAAGCGAGATCTGCGGCCTTTTCCAAGTTTATTTTTAATTCCTGTAAATAATCTACAGCCGAATTGCTAAGATTTAGGGGTAATGGGATCTCACCTGACCAAGAAGATTTTAGAACTGACAAAGGGCCTCTAGCTTCGCGTCCATACATCAGTTTAAAAGGAGATATTTCTGTCGTACAATTTGGTACTTCGCGGTACGCGAAAAGTAAATATGGAATATGTTTATCCCAATCGGTAGGACCTGAACGAATAACATGGTGTATCTGTTTAAATACCCTATTCCATTTTTCTACTAAACCATTCGAAGCTGGGTAAGATGGGGTGGAAAACCGAGGACTTGCTCCTAACCTATTTTCAAATTCTTTCGTCAATTGCGAAGTAAAGTTAGTACCCTGGTCACTGCAAATTACTTCTGGAATTCCGGTGTGCATGAATATCTCTAAAAGGGCATCACATGTTGTCTTATAAGACAACATGTGATCTGTCTTTTATTACAACATCTACGTTGATTGCAGCGCCATCCCAACATGACAGTTGGCATTTCTGTGTGATATTCTGTCAACTGCAAAAGAAAAAAAATAATCAGCTTTTTCAATTTTTCGTGATGACTTTTCTTCTATTACATGGCAGCCTATAGAATGCCCGAAAGTAAAGCCCCCCTCCCCTCTTCCCCCATATCAAATTTTGCTAAATAAATTACAATTAAAAAAAATCAGGTAGTATTATGATCTTTGCAGCACGATTCACAAAAAAGAACTAATTGAACTAATATAATACATAATCAAAATTTTAGTTTACGTCAGAACAAACTAGATGGCAACATAAGTTCATAACTGTAAATTTTTAATTTAATATGAAAAGAGAGTAAGGTTCAAGCGTAGTTAAAGCACTTCTCAAAAGCTGCTAGAAGAATTAGTGGCTTTAATTTAAAGTTTTAAAAAAGCAGGGTGAACTATAAACAAAGCTAAGCCTTGCAAATGTTTATCTATAAACCAATAAACAAAGCTGAACAACTATTAGGCCACATTCGCTATCTACTTTATAAAAAGTAATATGGATTTGAAAAAAATTATGCTTTAAATTGAGTGTAAGTTAACTTTCGTATCGTGTAAATTGGTTAATTTTACTAATAAAAATTTTAAAAAAAGCAAATGTTGTGAGTGGAAGAAGTTTTTTTGCGTAAAGATAAATTTCTCGTGAATATTATTTTCAAATAATCAAAGCACTTCGACTTCGTTATAATATGGCTCATATATTGGATCTACCCAAGGAAATACTAGTTATTATATTCAACAATATGCTTACAGATATGACCCAAAATGAATTTTATTTTGTTTTATCAAAAGTTTGTACAATATGGAAAAACATTTTAGAAGACTGTTACTTTTGGAAAAAGTTTGATGGTTCACTAGGATCTAGAACTTTGCACTCTTTCAGTAAAAAGGGGTATTTGGTTAAAACTGAAGAGCTTAAACTTTCTCGTTTTCCAAATTTGATACATTCAAAATCACTGAACGATATATTTGCTGGCATGCCAAACTTGAAATCTGTAAATTTTTCAAACATACCACAAATGCATCCTAATGTTCTCACATGTCTTCATGAACACTGTAAAAATGTATGTGCTTTAAAATTTTCTGATGATATATCTTTTCCAAAATACAAAATTTCTGATGATTATTTGAACAAATTTTTGACACTTCAAGGGAAAATGCTATTGGTTATAGATTTATCTAATTTGGAAGTTAAAGGCATAACTAAAATTTTTCTTACCATTGCTAAATCTTGTCCAAATCTGGAAGAGCTCTTGGTCCAAAATATTATAATCGCAGGTGGATTACCAATTTTTCCTTTAAAAACTTTTCAAGAAGGCTGTAATAAAATCAAAAATTTACGTTTAGGCTACCCTATATCTTTTACTCAGCATGGAAGAAATA
This sequence comes from Parasteatoda lunata, assembly GCA_949128135.1. Lineage (NCBI taxonomy): Eukaryota > Metazoa > Arthropoda > Arachnida > Araneae > Theridiidae > Parasteatoda > Parasteatoda lunata. Next base: position 63,091,445 of record OX421979.1, on the reverse strand, counting down.
AACTACCCGGATTTCCAATGTTAGAAGTTTTTACACATCCTAATAAATTTGTATGTAGGTTTACTGACAATGATTTAATTAATATCCTTTCAAAGTCTCCAGATTTAAAAGTCCTTGATATCAGAGGTTGTCATTTTATTTCTGCTGATGCAATACTGTCCCTACCTGCCACACATATTGAAAATTTATATATTTCAGGAACCCGATTAGTGACAACCAAAAAATTAAATGAAATACTCACAAAGTGGTTAAAAAGCCTTTCTGTCATTGATATTTCAAAAATGCCACTAGAATACATCAATGAAATGCTGACTGACTTATGCACTAATGGTAGAATGGACAACTTGGAATATTTAGATTTAAACAATACAAAAGTAACTATTGAAACAGTCATTCATTTGATAGAAAATTGTGAAAAATTAAAAGCTTTGAACTTATTATCTTGTCGGTCTATTGGGAGAGGCTATATGAGAGAATATCGTGATAAAACTGAAATTGATGCATTACATTCAAAACTTTTGGGACAGATTGAAGTGAAAATAATTGGTTAAACCAAGTCTTCTAATTTAAAAATCTTTGATGTCATATTCTTACAAATGCAATGCCACTCCTCCTGCTCTACAATACTTAAAACATTAGCCGAAATTCTCGCAAAGCGGTTAAATGTTATTGATTGATGTTTGAAAAATTATTTTCCCAAGCAGAAAACTGGTTGCTCTCCGAATTCTTGAATGTAATTAGTTGTGTGTATAAACAGATTATTTAGGAACAAATTTTCCTAGTTTAAGTGTTGACATATTCTGAGATACATTTTTTGTTGCAAAAATATCCTTTTCTGATGCAATCTCATTCTATTTTAATGAACTAAATCCAATTTTATGTTCAAGTTTTTGAACTTTTTTGCTTACATAAACTATGTGCATGTAAGAAATCTTCTTTAAATATGAAATATTTAAATTTTATAATTTTTGTGTGATAATATTTTAAAAATGAATTTCACATTTAGTATTTTTTCAATTATTTAAAAATTAAGTGATTCTTACATTTTATTCATATTATTGCATTTATTTCTGCAAATTCAGCATATCCTTATTTGTATAAGAATGCATGTATCACATTAGACAAATGTACTTAAAATTGTGCAGATAAATTTTGTCTAGTATAGTATGGTTGTAACAATTCAGAGGCTTGATACAATAGCAAGGAAAATCGATTTTGTCCCCTTTTTATTGCATTTACTGTGTACAATATACCTGTATGCTTATTGCAAGATCCAGTTATGGATGTAAAATCAGAGACAATTTTATTTTTATTATTTTCAGTGTTTATTTTTCATAATCATTTTTAAAAAAGGGCAACAACTTCTAAAAGTCTTTTTCAATGCCATGAGAAAATTCTTTCATTTTAAAAGGTGCTACTTTTTTATAGGAATGTAATGAATAGTAATTTGGCTGAATACTGAATATTCAGTGACCAAATCGCATCATTTAAAAAAATATTATTTTTTGTGTAGAAATAAGTTTAGTCATTATTGAAAAATATTCAAAACTTTATATTATTGGTATGGGGTGATAGGGAAAAAACTTTTAGAGAAATATTTAAAGAATATTATTAAGATAATTAGAACTATTTAAGATTTTAAAAAAACTAACGCCTATTAAAAAAAACTTAAGTTGAAAAAAAAAAAATTAGAAAAAAATATCCTCTCAATTCTTTGAACAAAAATTAGATGCTAAAAATATTATCCATAAAACTAGAGATGTCTATCAGAAATGCTTTTAAAAATGTAGCTCTATCATAAAAACGACTATAAAAAAAAACAAAGGTTCTATACAGAAGGCAAATTTTGAAACTAAACATTTTAGTTTTCCAATTACCATATTTTCAAGAAAAGTAAAAACTAATGTCTTTTAGAAACCCTCTTAATTGCGCTGCATCATAATAGAAACATAAGTTTTTTCGAAAAGAAAAAGCTAAATAAAAGCCAAAGCAAAAATCGATCTTAGTTTTCAAACGAAAGATTTAATGATAAAATCTCAGTTTAACTTTTGCAAATTACAGTATTTTGAGAAAAAAGTGACCTTAAAGAATAAAGTTCATTAGAAGTGCTTTTTGAAAAATGCTGTTATAATAAAAACGCTGATAAAAAGATGAATTAATAAAAAGAAAGTCAGATGAACAGAAGGGAAAAATATGTCGTTCTGAAATATAATTTTAACGTTGAGAATCTCCGTTTTCTATATTACCAGTTATCTGTCTTACTGTACAAGAAAAAGAGACAATAAAAGAAGTCTATTTAGAAACACTCCTTTAATATGCTCTGCTGTAATTAAAACAGAAAAACAAGCAAATAAACCATAAGTAAAGGTCTAAATTTTTTAAAAATAAAGTGTTAAAAAACGATGAAATTGGCGTGCCTGAATATAATTAAAAAAAATTTTAAAAAACAGCATTACAAAACTTATGGTTTAGTATTACATAATCTAATTTTAAAACTTAAATATGTGTAAAAACTATTTCTAATAATGTATAGTAAGAAATATGATTTTACATTATTCTTTATTAAATCTATTAAAATTTCCCCCAAAAAATTTTTTACCAAAAAATAATTTTCCAAGTAATACTTCACCGAATATTAAGCAAAATGGCAGAATACCGAATATTCAATACATCCCTACTTTTAAAGTTATGATTCCATTATTATGGAAGTCAATGCAAATGAATCCTTATTGAAGCACATTCCTTAAAGTTCAATGAATTTTATATCTTATTTTGGTTGACTTTCACCAAAATTTATTATTCTAACAGATTCCTTTTAGCAAAGTGAGCATATATACGTTTGTGTATATTTATTTTTGTATACTTTTATAGTATCAGGTATATTTGCTTAGTTGTATATGCTGCTAAGTTGTGAACTTTTGTGTAAGCTAGAAACAATTCCATTTTTATAATTTTTAGTTTGCTGTTAATCATTCTTTGCAAAATGACTAGAACTTCTAAAAGTAATTTACAAAGTTACAAGTAAATGCTTACGTATTAAGAGCTGAGACTTTTCATTTTTTTCACATAATAACTTGTTAACAATTCAAATACTTATTTAAATTAATCTTTAAAAAGACACAAGTAACCTGATATAAAAGAAAATTAAGTTATATAAATGTTAAATCTAACATTGTAGATAGTGTAATTAAGTAGTGTTATATGTTTTTTTTTTTAACAAAATGAACTATATTTATTTTCTTATGTGTTTTTATAAACTTATGTGTGATTCTAAAGCAATTATTCTATTTTTAATGTATCTCTTATAATTATTTTTAAAAACTCCATTATTAAAATTAATAAATAAAGCTTCATCTAAAATTGCAATTTTTCATTTTTCTCGCATAGTTTCAAATTTAAAATTTCATTACTATTTAAATTAGCACAAATTAATGATCTATGGGCACTTTGACTTAAAACAAAATTGGATTATTTATATTAGAAAATTTAACCAGCAGTCCTGAAATGGTCAGTGTGCAGCCCCCAACTTTTTAACCAAATACTTATTTGGTACAATACATAACTAGCATAAGAAGTTTTATAAGCGTTTTTCTTACTAATTTTAGTAAACTTCAAGTGAATAATAAAATTGTAGCTTTAAAATTCCATAATGTAAACGTAGTACAGTGCCTGCTGTGTATTAAAATCATGTTCATTCTAAGAACATATGATTTTATTATGTGATTGATTTTATAAACCGAAATATCTGCACTTAAGGAAAAATGTTTCTAATTGAAACTCTACAAGTATACAAAAAGTTAAATTTATTACTAAATTTATACTAACTGTATTTGACGTTTTAACTAAACATGAGCTACAATTGTTAATTTACGAATAGTTAAAGGTTGAACATTGTTTTAAAGTTTCCAAAAGATTTTGTAACATTAAATACTTCTTTTTCTTTGTTGTAAAGTTAATTTTCAATATCACACACTTTTTTGGCATCTATCGAAGATATATTTACCTCATTGAAAAATGACTGACATTCCAAAACTTTACTTATTGTATAAACAGTTATCTGGATTCTGTTTCACTCCACTTCTATAATTGTATTGACTCTTGCACTTCAATTAATATAAGAAGTACAATCCAGATCTGTAACTTTCTTCGTTGGTGAACAGAATGAAGCTTATTATTTATACACATCTTTAAAATCCCAAGGAAATGGATAATTCTCATGATTCCGGCAAGAGCAGAGTTTTTCATTTTTGAAACATATATCTAACAAGAAATTTGATTTTATAAAATAGCAATAATGATTTTTCGAAAGGATAATTTTAGCATGTTTTGGTGCTCGTTATAGTTCTGATCTTGAAGATTTGACTGATTTTATAATCCATTGATTTTATTAGTGGCTGACACTGTACTGAAGCAGGATATCAAAAGATTTCAATATTTTAGCATTTCAATTTTTGTATTGAAAATTTTCTTTTTGTTAAAGATGTTGAAGGAAAATGTATTTCAAATATAGCTTATATTGAGTAAAAAAATAATGAATTTTTTGCATAAAAAAACTAATATAATTTAATTTTCTACAAAAACCTGCTAAGATTTAATTTTCTCAAAGCACTCCCCCTAGAGCTTGTTCTCAGCTATGGGGTTACAGAAATAAAGACCCCACTATTTTGAAACCACTTACATGCATTGTGCTCCAGCCACTTTTACTACCTAGAGGAGTTGGCATCCATTGATCTGAAGCTCTCTCAAGCTGTTATCGTTGATGGAATCTTGGTCCTTCTGAGCGAAAGCTGGATCTCTTTCAAAACAAGTTGTACATTCCTTGATTATATAAATTTTAAATTTTCCTTCGTATTTTGAGGTTTACTAAATTTAAAACCTTGTGTTAATGATGGAATATATTTTTTCAAGGTAATAATTCCATTCCATCTTTCATTTAATGTTAACAAACTAAGTTAATTGTGAAAATACAGCTAGCTAATTATTCTTTTTTTTTTTTTTTTCAAAAATTATTTCTTAGAATTTAAACTCTTTTACCAACATGACTCGTAAATAAGGACTTATGAATAATTTTCATAAATAATAAACATTTCTCAGACATTTCCTAAATATCATTAGTTAAAAAATACTCTTCTTTCAATGTGAAGCCTTTTCTATGCTTTTCCTTAGAGAAAGAAAATAGTTAAAAATAATTTTTTATTTTGTTTTAGCTATGTTAAAAATATAGCATATTTAAATTCAATTAAAACCAGTAATTTTTTTTTTCTTCATGAAGTATATTTAGCCTAGTAGTAGGTTTTATTTAGTTTAATTTAACTATTTTCAAAAGATTAAATTGCAGTAAATTTTTTAATTCATTTGAAAATACATTGCAAACTGATAGAATCCTTTATTTAAAAAAAGTATTATTTAAAAGATTTTGATCGTGAATTTAATTATTCTTTCTTAAGTTAATTATTCTTAATTGATTACACAGGAAATCCCTTAGCACTTAATAAAATTTAATATGTTACAATTTTTTGATTACATCATTATTATCATGCATTGCATAACTATACATTTTCAAAAGACTTGTGATAAAAGGAGTGTAATCCAATTGCATATCAACTTATGTTTTTATTATTTTAAATCCTTTTTTTATTATTATGATATATTATTTTTTTAATATGAAACAGTATTATTGCGTTATACATTTTTAATTAGATTAACATATGATATGTTTTCTAAAATATTTTACAATTTCTATGTGTTTTATTTATTTCTATGTGTTTGATGTGTGTTAATTTTGCGTGTGATGTGTTACCGTTTATTATAAATTTCTATGTAGAATTATAATATCTAATACCTCAAATTGTGTGTGTTTTTACTATCATGTTTATAAATACAACCTTCTACCTGTCATTCACTGTTAAGCAATTCAACTTTCATTTATGACATTATTATCCATCCTTCTTAAACATGTTTCTAAATTTTTGGTTTCATGGTTGGAATATTTGAAAATAAGAACTATTTCTCGAAAGTTCTTCATGCATAAATTATGTTCTATCTAATAGCTTCTTCAAATTAGACAATTTATTACCCACAATGCCACATAGTGAAAGCACTACTCAAATTGCAACTTATTTCATTACTTTATTTTATTGAAAATTGGTTATTCCTTTGTGTATACTATAACATTATCCATTTTCACTTGCACAACATACTGTCAATTTTGCCATTTTATCATTTCTTTAGTTGCATAAAGCACATTTAAAATTTAGGAGTTGCAGAATCAATCCTTAAACTATTAATCAATTAACTAAACTATTAAGCAATTAACTAAAGATTCAGACTGAGATATTACATATATACTTTCAGTTGAGTGATTGCTTTTATTCCTGCTAAAATAGTGACTGAAATTCATAATAGTTCAGTGTGTTTTTTTCACTAAATTGTGTGCTTTACAGTGAAAAAAAAATTTTTTTTTTCCGGATAGATGAGTCGACTTATATACTTAAAAGCATGAATAGATAACATATTCACATCGAAAAGTTTTAATTAATTTACACAAAGAATATTGATTGAAAAAATGTTCATTCATTTTCAAATTAAATATACTCAATTCTATATAGCTTTACAACTTGCTTATATGTATGATTTAATAAATATTTTTTATGAAAAATTTATCATTTTTACCATCTGAAATTACATTTTATTTTAATTAAAAACTAATTAATAAAAAAGTCATGGGGAATTATTTCTTTTTTTTTTGAAATCGAAACTTGGTCTGCAACATCATAGGAAGCTTATTTCCCTTTTTTTTTTTAAACCTAAAATATTTTGGGAGATATTATTTCTGCCCGTCTTAACACTTCAATTTTTTGGGGGATATGGCAGCACCTATTTTTGTTGTGTTTTGCAGAGAATCAGTGGCACCATCTATATGTGAATGCAAGAAATATAATTTTTATATTGCGAAAAATTAATTATTAAGTAAATATTTATTATAAATTAAATAATCCCCTTATACTATAAGGGTCCCGCAGTGGACTGATCGTTAAGACACGATTCCCAGCAGATCACCGAAGTCAAGCATCACTGGCTGCGGTCAGTGTGCGGGTGGGTCACCACTTGGATCAGTCTGCGTAGGGACCGAGGGTGTGCGGTATTGGTCGTCGTTAAACTGTGCTACCGTAAAGTGCTCGACTTCGCGTGCAGGTCGTTGGGCTACCGAAGCAGGGGTGCCATCCCCTCTGCAGAGGATCAAAATTGTGATGGCATGTCTTCGGATCATCCTCAGGGATGTTTCCCAGACCGTCGCCAATAGCCCATTGTGCAGCTCTAGTGCGACGTAAATTAACTACATCTACATATACTATAAGGTTTTAAATAAATATAAAATATTTAAATTATAAATGAAAAAATTATTGGCGATCGCAACACTCGAATACGCCATCTGGGGAGAGACCGGTTTCATGCCTTTAGCCCTTCTCCCTTCCCTCTTTTCAGTTGTATAGGAATGTACTACGATATTTTCCCTTTTCTTAATATCTTTCCCTTTTTTTTTTAATAAAAATACTTTTTAAAATTTCCGTGATACTTTTCTTTAGAACTATGTTTAATGTAGTTTTCAGTTCTATATAGTTTTCCAACTTAAAGGATTTTAATCTATATGAAAATCAAGAGAGAATCTAGCGTACTTCCTTCCTCTATGACTTTCCACACGCTAATGGGGAAAGCATGTGAAGTGTTGCTATAGGTAGAGAGTTCTGCTCTACGCCACCTGCAGCCCATTTCGATCGACAATTATAAATTAAATAAAAAAAATATGTATTAAAATGTAAATTAAATATAATTAATATATACATTATAACTATAAAATATAAAGTGTGTAAGTAATTCTATATTAGAACTAATATTGATTTAGTAGTGATATTTTAGTTAAACTTAGTGAATATAAATTTTAAAAAAAGACATATTAATCTTTAATAATATGATTTTAAAGATAAATTAATATAAATTGAAAAAAAAAATATTTAAATAAATAACACTCCTTTTTATGACGCTAATACGATTAAAATATCATTTTATGTGTAGCCGGAATAATTAAATAAATTTTTAGTGACATGATTTTAAAATATATTTAAATAATAAACCGATATTTTTATTACATTGGATATAATAAACATAAATTTTTATGTGATTTGAATTAACATTAACAAATTATTTTTTAAACAATTGATTAATTAGAACGAATTTATATTTTTTATCTGGTTTGGGGGATATGTGTGTTATAGTTTAACTACCTTGCGGATGTTTGTATTAAGAACATATGGACGTTCATTCTTATTAAAATCATATGGTCCAAAACAGGATCTATATAGGTAAAAAGCCACACCCCACCAATCTTAGCAGTTATTCAAATTGGTAACACCTGTCCCCTATACGTTCAAGCAATATTATTTAAACCATGGCTTCATCGAATTAGTACTTAAACGAGATTGTAGATATTTAGTTACTCGAAATATATTTTCTGTAGTGAGTGGTTAAAAAGTGGTGATTACACTTGAAGATAGCCAAACGTGAAAGATCTGATAGTTCTTATTCAGAAAGCAATGCAAGCTAAAAATTTATTTGTGTCTTATTTTTATAATTTTTAAAATATGAAGTTCATAATTAAAATATATTTTTAATTAATTTTTTTAACATAGTTTTAATTTTATATTTTTACACTTCCCTACAAAAGTGCATTTTACATTAACTAGAATTTGTGTTTTATTTTTAAAGTTCTTATTTATTTATCATAATTTTAAATGTCTACAGTTGTATACAAACCTAAGTTTTACATTAACTAATATTATTTGTGTTTTATTTATTTAGTACAGTTTTAATTTTATATTTTTACATTTCCCTACAAAAGTACGTTTCCACTAAAAAACTATTATTTGCGTTAAACTTTTATTTATTTATTTATTATTTTTTTAGTTTAACATAATATATTCCTACTTATGCCTCCAAAAGCACATTTTCCACTAAGTAAAATTATTTATGTTTTTTATATCTGCCTCTTATATATATATATATATATATATATAGTATTGTTTATCTTAATTTTTAATATTTTTGCAATAGACAGTTTTCAAAAAAACAATCTGTTAGTTAATAATTAAATTTTCTTTACCTCGGCATCAGAATCTTTCATGGGAAAGGCAGAGTCTGCGAAGAGTGTCTTAAAAAATAGAGAATTAAGTTTGTAACTAGTGGTTTGGTTGAACTGGAGCCGGAATTTTGAATATTTTTGGGGAAGGGGGGAGCATTTTTTAAAGTCATTTTTACTCTAACTTTCTTTTATTTGAAAATGATGGGGTCGTCTAAAAAATTCAAAATTTTATCTTTTATACATCAATCTTATCTCTCAGAATTGCTGTCTTCTTCTTTCAAATGTGAAATTGATGCACGTAAAGATGAAATCAATGCATTTTGTGTGTACAGGGTCATTCATAATTCCCTCTGTTTACTACAACCTTATATTTAATACAACTGGCTTCAGTGGTACAGTCCGCAAAAAAAAAAAAAAAAAAAAAAAAAAAAAACGAATCACCCTGAATAACTTTCGTTCTAATGATCGGATTTTCACAAACTAAGTGTCAATCTTAATGGTTCCAGGGGGTGACTTCAAATATGTTAATTAATTAGTGCTAACTATTAATTAAGTTACGAAATCAGACACAAAAACGTACTTTCTCTGAATAAACATATATTTTTTTTTACACATTTGGATTCCTGACCCTCGAAATCGGGGGGTAGACAAAATTTCGAAAAAATTGGGTGGTAAATTAGGTCGCAATAAAGATTTATATATATGGCGAAAGTTTAAAAAAATGCCAGATTACCTCGCCATATAAAGTGAAACAATTTAAAACAACCATAAAGAAACTGAATGAATGACGAGACGTCATATTGTGTGTCTGCGTTGCTATAGGCAACCAAGAAGAGAATTTTTGGATCTGCTTTCTGGGCATAGTATTCGTTTTAATACTTTGAAAATAAAATTTGAATTTAAAATGAAGAAATGAAAAGGAAATTATTTTTCATTTTCCAATATTTCAAAATTTAAACGTTTAACTTATTATCTGACATTTTTTTTAAAGATGTTAGTTGTATAAAAATGCTGTACTAAAACCAAATTTAGTTAAGTTATTATAAATGTATGATTTATGAAGAGTTGTATGGCTAATTGCTTTTACACCTCAGTTCAAGTCTTTCAGGTAAGGAAAAGAAAAAGAGATCCTGCAAAAAATTTTGGACATGATTCTGATGCTCTATCAGAAGGTTTTATAAAAATTACGGTATTTCTTTTCGATAAAATTGAAATGTGTGTTACCGGCAAAGTATGAAATCTGGCATTGTATAGAATGCCTAAAATTAGCCGGCAAAGTATGAAATGATTTATATTTCACACATTGCCTAGGCATTCTATAGAATGCCAAATGCTATTTAGGCAAAGCATGAAATAAACGTCCTGAGGAGGTTATTACGTAAATGATGTGCATGTTACTGTGAATGACCGGAATCGGTGGTTGTTGACTTTCACCGGTGAATGTTTACAATCACATAGTAGCTTTGGTGAATGTCCGAAATATTTATTACATCTGATTCGATATGAATTTATTCATGGATAGAATTACATTTATTCGATATTTTAATACTTACTGACGATAGATTACATTTATTCAATATTTTAATACTTACTGACGATAGATTAGAAGAAACATCAGTGTTTGGAGTATCGGGCAAATGTATACCGGGCAATGGCACTTGACTTTAAAAAAACATCAGTGTAGGGTATACCGGGCAAATGTAAACCGGGTAGTGGTACTGAACTTTAAAAAAACATCAGTGTAGAATATACCGGGCAGTGGCACTTGATCTTAAAAAAACATCAGTGTAGGATATACCGGGCAAATGCATATCGGGCAGTGGCAGTGAACCTTAGCAAAACATCAGTGTAGGGTATGCCGGGCAATGGCACTTAACTAGACCTGGTATGACTAGACCTTTGGTAAATGTCCGAAATATATACTAGGTCTAGTTAAGTGCCACTGTCCAGTTTACATTTGCCCAGTATACACTACACTGATGTTTTTTTAAGGTTCTGTGCCATTGTCCGGTATACATTTGCCCGGTATATCCTACACTGATGTTTTTTAAGGTCAAGTGTCATTGCCCGGTATACATTTGCCCGGTATACCCTACACTGATGATTTTTTAAGATCAAGTGCCACTACCAGGTATATATTTGCCCGATACTTCAAACACTGATGTTTCTTCTAATCTATCGTCAGCAAGTATTAAAATATCGAATAAATATAATTATATCCACGACTAATATAATATCAAATCGGATGCAATAAATATTTCGGACATTCACCAAAGCGACTATGTGATTGTCAACATTCACCGGTAACCACCGATTTCGGTCATTCACATTAACATGCAAATCATTTACATAATAACCTCATCAAGACGTTTATTTCATACTTTGCCTAAATAGCATTTGGTCTTCTGTAAAATGCCTAGGCATTGTATACAATGCCTAGGCAAAGTATGTAATGCTTCTCACATTTCATACTTTGCCGGTAACATATATATAAACAAGGGAAAAATTTCAGAGCAATGAGAAAAGGGGGAAAATAATAAAAAAATAACAAAAAACCGGGGGAAAAACGACAAAATTTTTATTAAACAATCCGGAAAATAAATTATAATAATCTTTTCATCAGCCCACACGATTATATCGGCAATATTAGAAAGCACTCTTTTTGTGGATATAATCGTGTGGGCTGATGAAAAGGTTATATCTTTTATTTTACGGATTTTCGTAAAAAAAAAAATTTTGTTCTTTTTTTTCCCTTCCGGTTTTTGTTATTTTTTTTTTCCTCTCCTTTTTTCACTGTTCTGTAATTTTTTCCTTATTTTATCTACATTTTGAACTTGTTTTGTGTGTTCTATTTACTTGCAGCTTATGCGCAATAAATAAAACTTATTGTTTTTCTTAATTTTCTTCGTGTTTTTTGTATTTATTTATTAAGCAAATATATATATATATATATATATATATATATATATATTAGTATAAGAGTAAATTTTACTTGCATTTTTATTTTATTAAAGGTCATTTCATTCTGACAAATATTTAGGTTACATGTTTTTTCCCTAAGCTCTTCGATTGCGATCAGTTACTTATTTATCACCAAATATGGTTACTAAAGTTTCTTTGTTTTATTCCTTTATTTAAAAACTTATTTTACTATTCTCACCATCACTACCGACATCTGATACGATAGCGTCATTTTAAGTAGAGTTCGTAGGGCCTTAAGAAGTTAAAAATGTGGGGGTGAAACTAAAAAGATGTATTTTATTACGTTTATATTCACCACAACATTCAATATTTAATTTCAAAAATTTAATTTTAAATTTAATGATAACTTTATAATTACGATCGAGACTGATATCTTAGAGTTCTTAATTTATTAAGGACTAGATTCTTGACTTTTTAAAGGAAAGGTCAAATCGAAAGAAAAAAAAAAGAGTTTTAAATCTTTGAAAAAATTAAAATTCATCAGAAGTTAGAGTCAATTTTACTTAGAGTTTATCGTTGTATTTTGCAATTGTAGATTATTTAGAGATTTGCTAATTTTAATTAGAATTTTACTAGCATTAAGTGTTGAATTAGAGAAAATAATGAGACCCCTCTACCTTTAACTATTTCCAGCATTTACGCAAACAAATCCTTTCATTGGTAATTTTTTATTTTCAGAAATTATTAGAAGATGGTTCCAGAAATTATAGATGAAAAATAGCTTAGCAACATTATTTAAAAATTAATGCTGTTGGTAGGAACTATTCAACCCAAAGCTTTATATAAGGTAAAAATGTTTAATAAAAGAAATTATCTGAAACTTAATGCTTATGTGGTAGATAACTCTTTTAAGTTTTACGGAGTTAAATTAATAATTTAACTTTTTGATCAATAAGTCAGTGACATTCTTTGGTTAAATAATCTGTGGCTTAATTAATAGAAAACTATAAATAGAATCAAAATGTATGAATTCCTTCCTATAGGATTTAAGTGGATACCTTTTATGCATTTTGAACATTGCAAATATTGTAAAGTATAAATTAGCTGAATGCCATAAAGTTTCTCATTTGTAAATGTAAAAATTATATAAAACGAATAAATATTTTGTAAATTTATATTTTTATTATTTAATATAAATAATTTATTTAGTGTAGTATAGCAAACTTTTATGTAGTCTTTCCTATCAGTTCTTTCATTTCAGTTGCTTTGTAGCAGTTTCTTTTTACAAAAACTAATCAATTTTATCATCGAATTTTAAACTGAGGGGAAGGGGAAGTATTTAGAGGATAAACTAACTCAGAAATTGTGCTAAATTATTTTTTTATGATTCGCCGAAGTATTGTTAAGAGATTCGCTCTTTGAAAAAATGAGTTCAAATTTTTAAAATTGTTAATTTCTTGAAGTATGTTGATGTATGTAAATTGTAAAAATTTATAAAATATGCCAATATTTTGACTCAAACAAAAACATATTACAGCGGATCATAGAGTTTAAATAGCAAGGTTAGAGAATTGAAAAAAAAACGTTGAAAGATAATAATTCGTAATGATTTAGTTTTTGGCTGCTTACTAAGGTCTTCGTTTTTGTTTCATCCACGGAAAATAAATGGCCAATGTGAAAATTATATATATAACCATTTAAAAAATACACATGCTTTATAACATTTGTAAAATAACAAGTATTTTTCCGAATTAGAATTTTTAAAGAAATTAGCTGCCTTCTAATATAAGAGTTCACTCTTGAAACTACTGATCATGCATGAAATATCTTACTACCCTACACCTGAGCTCAAGAATTTGCACTTCATATGATTTCCGAATTATACAAAGTAAACTTGGTTTCCAGTAAAACGAATGGATATTATTAACATACATACTCATTTCGTTAGTTTATTAAAAAAATAATTTAAAAAATTAAAAGAAAAGAAAATTTAGGTTTATAATACCCCAAATTAAACAAGAGTAACACTTGTTACAGTTTTTAACTCTGACATTCTTTTCATGAGATAACTTCTTTTGCCGACGATTTTGTCAGTTTTTTATTATTAATTAAAGCCAGCTTACGCATTATTGTAATTTTTGCATTTTATATTTGAAATTTTTAAAGTCAAATGACATGCATGAAATGACCCCTATTTCAAAGAGTCAAAGTTAAATAGTTGCAATGCCGATTGTTTCGAAAATAATTAGCTACTTCGGTGCAATGAAACAATTATAAATGAATTATTAATATTCTTGTTTCCATATTACGAAATATTGGATCCAAATTTGCATTCATTATTTCTTCAAAACGTGCATTAAAACTATTATTATAGGTTATTTAAGTATAAAAATATCCTAATGTTAGAAAAAGAACAATTTTTGAGATGATGATACTAAAAATAGCTCGTTTTTCGAATCTTTTTACAATTTTTTATTTTAGTAGTTGTTTAACGAAACAAGGCATATCAAACATTTTCCTGATATAACAATATTTTTTTGAACTGTGCAAAAGTTGAGAAAAAATATAAGCAATTTTTTAAGCAGATATTTTCAACTTTTTAAAAGAAAAGGGTAACTTTCTTTAAGTTAGCAGGCAAAAATAACTTTGAACGTCAAAATAAAATTTTATGTCCATAGTTTTTTGTTTATTTAAAAAAAAACAAAATATTCTGTTGTATGTTTTTGTTGTGCTCACATACGCATTTACTTTTTATTACTCAAATAAATAATAAACAATAAAAAAAAGGAAAATTAATAATTTATCTTCATTTTTTGAAAATAATAGCATGATTAGTAAATTGTCAAGTGCTCTGCATCGAATGATATTGATCAGTAGAATATTTTTAATTTCTTAACAAGATTTAATTCTCAGCTAGCTGGCAATAATTCTAAGTTTTCTTTCAATAAAAATTTGAAAATAACTTAAAAAGTAATTTTATTTTAAAGGAAAACATAAATTAAAGTACTTAAACAATTGATTGTATATTAATGGAAAAATAATATGTATGGTAGCATAAAAAATAAGATTTTGAGAAACGTTAAAATTTAATTAAAAATTTAGAAAAATAATTCTGCGAAACACGCGCAGACAGGTAATTTACAAATTTATTTTAAGATTAAGGCGATATATAAGATGTAACGATGTTTTAAGATGCTTAAAAATTTTGACTACGCATTCGTATTAATAATTATAAAATACATATTCAAGAAATTGATAAATATATTATTCCAAATCTATGCATACGTATGTATATTATTGAAATTGTATCAGTTATTGAAAAACAAATTAAAAAAAATAAAAAATAATCACATTAAATAAGCACAATCTGGTGTATTATCATATTCTATCAGAAGCACGTTTTTATTAAACTAGACATTCGTGGAATAAAGGGTTTTTTATTCAAAATGTTTTATTCAAATTTCTTTACTAAATTGCATCGTATTTTATAGTTTGAAAGAAATAAAAATAAAAAGATTAGCAAACGATTATTAGCGAAAAAATATGAATGAAATTTTACGCTGCGAGCGCGAAGTCAAGTTCTTCGCAAGTTTATCACATTTTAATATTAATCGCCCCATTTAGTTATTTCTTTATTGTCGCCAAATTATTTTTTAAAAAATAATTAATTTTAATTTTTCTCAGCTTCTAATAAATAAAAACAGTTGAAACTTTAGATTTTTCAATTGAAAATTATGTAGATTAATATGGTATAAAAAAATTCATACCTTATAATTCAAAATTTTTTCATCCTCAATTTAATTAAATAATAAAAAATAATAAATAATTATTAAAAATTGTTTTTTTCATGAAATTATCTTTGGGTAAATGAGTTTTATGATTGGGTGCAATTTTCTTTGAATTGCTTTATTAGTTTTAAAAATATGACTAAAAACGTAAAAAGTGACATTAACATTAAGGGGTACGAACTTTGGATCGCTCTCCTGACCAAACTATGGGAACCATATTTCCCAGATTGCGGCTACCCCCTATATTTTGAAGATAAGGAATCCAAATATGTAAAAAAAATATATATGTTTATTCAGAGAAAGTACGTTTTTGTGTCTGATTTCGTAACTTAATTAATAGTTAGCACTAATTAATTAGCATATTTGAGGTCACCCCCAGGAACCATTAAGATTGACACTTAGTTTGTGAAAATCCGATCATTAGAACGAAAGTTATTCAGGGTGATTCGTTTTTTTTTTTTTTTTTTTTTTTTGCGGACTGTACATGTTACAGCCATCGACCGGCAACTGCTTAAATTAAAATTTGAATACTTTCGGAATAATTTCTTTTGTTCTTTTTTGCCATATTGTTCTTCGTTTTTTTACTAGAACGCTACGAAACCCCGGAGGGAATTATGAATAACCCTGTATTAAGGGTTAGGTTTCCGATTTCGGTTAGACAATAAAATTCATTAATATATATCAATTTACTGAAAATTCGAAGTTAATATTCCTGATGATATGCTTACTAATCAAAAGGATCTTGAGACAAAAGGAATCTCAATAAACCAATTCTCCAGTTTTCCAATTTTTTTTCGAAGTTTATCAACTGTTAATAACATTAACTAATAGAAATTTTTCTACTAAAAGGACATTGCGCAAAATTAAATTTGCGAAAAACAGACTCCGATAAGCTTGAAAATTTATATTTTCATACCGCATGTAAGCTGAAAAAAATACCATGAAAAAAAGTCTGAAAAGTAAAGCAGAGCAAAAAACAGAAACAAAAAATGAGTACCAGGAAAAAATCTCAGAGGGAATAAGTTCCTCTCGCATAGCAAAATTGAGCCCGAATTTAATTTAATTCGAATAGAAACAAATATTATTTTTAAAATTTATTAATCATGCAAGAATTAATTAAAATAAGCTGTCAGCAATGAGCTGTCCTCTTCTCTTCTTTTTTAACATTGTAGTTTAAATGAAATCTGGTTAAAAATCTAAATTTTTTTGTCGAAAATTATTGATTTAATAATTAAATTATTTCTGAAAAGTGAATTTATTAGTGAAAATTTATGACCTCCCCCCAATTAATAAAAAGGAATTTTCACGAATGCAAAAATTTATTTCGATTTCTAAATCTTGTTAACAGTGAAGTTATTCGCATAACGTTCAGATTTAAGTAAAGAATAGTTATTTAAATATATATATGTATATATATATATATATATATATATATATATATATATATATATATATATATATATATATATATATATATATATATATATATGTAATACAAAAATTATAATACTTTTGTATTAATAAAAGAATTAAATCTCTTTCGTTTTAATAAAATGTCTTTGTTAAAGAATAAGCGTAGAGAGATTCTATTTTGGGAATTCAAGGCTGATAAACATACGATTCAGTTATTTATAGAATCTCTCCCCCTTTCACTCCCATATAAGGAAGCATGAAATGATTTTCCTTAATGCGTAAGGATACAAGAATGTCAACGACTTTGCCTGTTTACTCAAATCTGTGTTAGTATAAAAGCGAGAGCAATGCTTTTCGCATTGCGTTTCCATCATGTTGTGATCCTGGTAATTTGTTCCAGAATTGTCGGAAGTCTTGTCCACCCTCTCCCTTGTGGAGAGTGGATGTGGACTGTTATCGATACCAGCCTACTACCATTAATAAAGATTTTTTGTGTGTAACATGGCTTACGACTGCATTATTAAAGCTAAATACACCACTGATAACAGGGATGAAGCTCTGTTATTATAAGCCGGCAGGTTGTTTACTTGCTGAGGAAACCATTGTTATCTATTTTCGGGCTGACTACAACGTTGATAAAACCTCATCCCAGGGGACGAAAGAAGAAAGTTGCAGTAAAATAAAGAATGAAGGAAGGAAGGATTGATTTCAATACCTGTACACCTCATCGCTGTGAGTATGCTGACGTTGGCTCGAGCTCGTCACATGCCTCTCTGAAACCCATAGTGTTGATCGAGATGACCCTACAGTGTCCAATCTGGAAATGACCGATGGCCCTACAATTCCGTAGTGCTCAAATTGTGAAAACAAAAGTGAATGTGCGCGATTTATATTAAATTTAGAGAGAAGCTTTGCTTCTTTATTAAAAAATCCTTTCATTAAAAAGCTGCTGTGAACACCAGTGATAAGTGCACGCGTGTAAAATCCCGAAGATTCATGTGAAAACAAAAGTGAATGTGCGCGTTAAAAACAAAAAAAGGATAATATTTTTTGTTTCTCTTCAACATAAAAAGTCATGAAGGCCGAAAAAAAAAAAAAAAAAAAAGGTTAGCAAAAAAGAAAAGAAAATACTGTAGATATATATTTTTTTTATCCTCTTATTTTTCTTTCTCACTAGCATGATTAAATAGTTTATTGATATTGGATATGAAAGTGCTCTAAACTTTTTATAATGAAATTTAATCAATAGAATTTTATTAAGAGTTAAAGTGCATTTCTTGTTTTTATATTGCTTTTTCTTTATAAATTATGAATAACTGAGTATGTTATATTATGAATAGTTAGATTGCATTTCTTGTGTTTAGATTGCTTTTCTTTAAAATTATTATATAATAGTGTATTTTTATGCATTTAAAATGTTTTTGAGGGAAATAAATGTGTTTCAAACGTCAATTAAATTTGTGACGGCAAACAAAATTCAAAATTTTTCAGATTTTCAAACAAAAAACAAAACTAAAAGAAATTTGTAAGGCTTTTTCTTTTTCGGACTTGGTCAAAACTAAATATTCCTATTAAAAATGTGAAAAATTAAATGTTACCCAAACAAAAGGACATTTCACACTTAACAAATTGTGTGAGTTTCCCCTTATTACGATAGGCGAAATTGTTAACTCAGCTAAGTTTTTAATACTTGATACTGAGTTACTGTATGCTTTAGTAGGGTTGCAGACTTGCAAAGATTTTTGTTTGTTTTTTGATTGTGTCGGGCCAGTTGTTACTCAAGTTGGTAAGAGACTGATCATCTCTGCTAAATCTAACAATGACAACTTATCCTTGGACATTAGACAACAGAATTCTCATAATGTTAAGGTCAAAAATTGTGAAAAAAAATGAAAGTTTAAGATGTTTCAATAAAAGTAAACATTTTGAAAAAAAAAATAGAAGTTTAAGATGTTTCAACAAAAGTAAACATTTTGAAAAAAGTTTAAGATATTTCAGTAAAAGTAAACATTTTGAAAAAAAAAAAATAATGTGAGGGGTAACAAAAATAAAAAGAACAGGAAAAATAGGAAAAAGAAAGAATGACCAAGAAGTTAATAACAAAAAGTACAGGAAAAAGAAAGAATGACCAAGAAGTTAATAACAAAAAGTACAGGAAAAAGAAAGAAAGGCCAAACATTTCAAATGATTCGAAGATAGAACTAGGTAATGGGTGCATACATTATCAGGTTAACATCGACGAAAAAATAGGAAATAAAAAGAAAAATTTAAGTAAACAAAATTTTGAAATAGTTCATGTATCAAAGCTTAGGAAATTTCACAACCCACAAATGTTGAAATTAAATCATGAATAGTAAAATTGAATTATTTTCCATAAAAAGTTTGTATATTTTTATATGAAAAATGTTTTTGAAAATTTTAGTAGAATAGTTGTTTCATAAAGTAAATAACCCCTTTAATCATACAGAATCTTAAATTCTGATTTAAGACACTTGTTGTCCAGTTCGTTTCCATAAAAATTTTGTATATTTTTGTGTGAAAAAAAAAAAAAAAAAAATCTTTTTTGAAAATTTTAGTAGATTAGTTATAAAAATATGTTACATTTTTCTTTCTGTTTAGTTGCCTAAACAGATAAATTGTATTATCATGTTTTTAGTGTTATTATTGTATATAGTTGTTTTCTTTACAGATAATTGAAAAAATGTTATTTGCAGTAGTGAAAAGGAACAGTCGTACCAACATAAATTTTAAAAGTTCAGAGAATTCTAAATTTTATTATGATTTCTTTTTGGCTTGCCAAAAATCTTTTTTGGGGGGGATGTAATACAAAAAGTATAATACTTTTGTATTAATAAAAGAATTAAATCTCTTTCGTTTTAATAAAATGTCTTTGTTAAAGAATAAGCGTAGAGAGATTCTATTTTGGGAATTCAAGGCTGATAAACATACGATTCAGTTATTTATAGAATCTCTCCCCCTTTCACTCCCATATAAGGAAGCATGAAATGATTTTCCTTAATGCGTAAGGATACAAGAATGTCAACGACTTTGCCTGTTTACTCAAATCTGTGTTAGTATAAAAGCGAGAGCAATGCTTTTCGCATTGCGTTTCCATCATGTTGTGATCCTGGTAATTTGTTCCAGAATTGTCGGAAGTCTTGTCCACCCTCTCCCTTGTGGAGAGCGGATGTGGACTGTTATCGATACCAGCCTACTACCATTAATAAAGATTTTTTGTGTGTAACAAGGCTTACGACTGCATTATTAAAGCTAAATACACCACTGATAACAGGGATGAAGTTCTGTTATTACATATATATATATATATATATATATATATATTTTTTTTTTTTTATGAAATAGAGGGGGCTTTTTTTTAAATTTTGAGGGGAGTGTAGACCCACCTGTTTCTTTGGAACTTACACACAATAGAGAAAAAAAATCAATGCACTGCTTAATAAATATCAGTTACACTCTTAAATAAACAGTGAATGTTATTTTTATAATATGTTGTACTCTTTTCCGTATTACTAAGATAAATTTCACTTCAATGTAGTAAATGTATACGATGTTTCAAGATCATTTGTGAATCCCGCAGAAGGGCACACCTAAGTCTATGTACGCCACTGCGAGATGTATGTTGTCTCCGGATATCCTCAAGCATATTTCCCAGACCGTCGCCAAATATCCCGTTGTGTAGCTCTAATGTGACATAAATAAAAAGTACCGTACAGTACCAAAACCACGTGGAAAAGATTTTTTTCGGAAGGACATGGAAATTGGCTTGACTCATAGCTTTAGTATGTCATAAGGTTATAAGCGCATTATTTACTTCCGTCTTTCATTTAACTAACTGATTCTCTCTTTCGCGCCACTGCAAGGAAAACTGCAGCAGGCACGTTATTATCAAAATAAACATCAGGATTAATTATACATTTCATATTCATTTTATTGTGATCAAAGAATTTTTGTACGCACTTTGATTGTATTTTTTTTTTTTTTTACTTAATAAAAATTGGTTTTTTTTCTTTAAATTTATTATTTCAGAATATCATTATTAAGTGTATACTAATGCACTTACTAATGTTATTTGTGTATATTTGCTTCAGTTATAATAGATTTTTTTTATAACACATGTAAGACTCAAAACTTATCACGTGTAGTCTTATCTTTAAATTCTGAAGAACTATTAAAATAAATGTTAGCAAATCTAGAGTGTTCAATAAATAATAAAGCGAGCATATATCTAAAAATAATAATAATAATAATTCATTGTTTATAGCATTGTATTTTACAGATCTTTTATTGTAAGTCATTAGAAAAATAACAATAGCAAGTTATGTGCTTGCCTTGATAATTATTATTATTTTATAATTTTCTACTACCAAAACAGGCTTTAATTTTATCTATAAATTAGAGAATATGTGTATTATGGTTCAGGTTATTGCAATAGTTGTGTTACTAAATAAAATACTAAAATAAACATAAGGAAACAATACTTCAAAGAACGAAAAAAACAAAGATATTTTGTTATACTATCTGTACTATCAATAATTTACTAAAAAAATTTTATTTTAGAAAGATATAAATATCATATGTCTAAAATTAAAACAGGTACTGTTTTACCATGGAATAATTTCTTACGTAAAATTGTGTGGTGTACTATGTATAATTCCTGTGTAAAACTTAAAAATCTTTTTATTTGCTTTTACAGTGTAATATCAATATCTAAATGTATACAAATTTCTCAATGTTAATTATTTATTTTCTCAAAAAATAAGGTATTCAGTGTTTTATTCTGTGATATAAATTTTATTTGAAAACAGTTATGTGGTGGTAATATTAATTTATTTAAAAATCATTTTGCAGTGGTAATGCCAGAAACCTATTAAATTATAAAAAAAAGTCCATTTAATATTTGAAAAGTATTTTTTATGCTTTTAATTTCCAAATATAAATAATTAACCATTACTATATTAGATAACTAATAGAGCAATACATTAGATAAATTTATGCAAATAAAATAAAGATTTTATTTTATTTGCATAAATTTATAGAATGTTATATAAATTTTTTTCTCAATAGACAAAAAAATTATATTGTACTTATTTTAATTTGATTGGAGTATATGTAGAAATCCTGTTTTTTTCCCCTTTTATTGAACATTTTATTTAAAGTGATATTCTATTAAAGTAAAGAAAAAATAATAAATAATCAGTATTTATCTTTATTAAATAAATTCAACTGAAATTGATTTTTTTGTACCTATAATGTAGCTT
The DNA here is from genome assembly GCA_949128135.1 of Parasteatoda lunata. Lineage (NCBI taxonomy): Eukaryota > Metazoa > Arthropoda > Arachnida > Araneae > Theridiidae > Parasteatoda > Parasteatoda lunata. Next base: position 63,068,907 of record OX421979.1, on the reverse strand, counting down.
TTTCTTATGATCTACAGCAAAGAAATTTTCTGATTAAAGGTTGATAATGTACAGAGTATGATAAAATAAATAAGATAACTATCTAGGGACATACAATTCAAAAATATTAGAAAACTGATATTTTTCCTAGAAAACAGATTAGTTTTATTATAAAATTAAAAGAAAGAAAAAAAAAACATTCATGAAAATTCTCGACATGCATAAAAAACTGTATATATATTAGGAATATAACTATAATAGTTATCCTTAAAAGTAAGAAGGTATTCATAATATGTATCCATAAAAGTAAGCGGGTGAACTTTTTTTTATCAGTTTGTCTACAAACTTGAAGCTGTTCTCTTTGGTTAGCTATACCCATATTAATTAACATGATAGAAAAGTAAATTTCCAATAAATACAACTAATATTAAAACTTAAGAATTTCAAAATTCCTGAACAATTAACAATTCTATATTAATGAATGTTAACTCTCATAGTCAATTTTACATATTAAATTCCATCATGTTCTGAATTTAATTTCAAATAATATTTGAAAATAATTAAACTTTTATTTCATGTTATTTTAGACAAATATGAAATATATTTTGGTAACCGGAGGTGTCATCAGTGGGATAGGCAAAGGTGTCATTGCTAGTAGCATTGGGAAAATTCTAAAGTCTAATGGCTATGAAGTCACAGCAATAAAGATTGATCCCTATATTAATATAGATGCTGGAACATTTTCACCCTACGAGCATGGTAAATATATTTTTGCATATTTTTACTTACGAGTTTAACATATAAGATTTAGATGTATGTAAATAGTACGTCTATGCATGAAGCCCAACTAAACTTTAAATTATGCTTAAAGTCACTGTTTTCTTAAAAATGAGCTATGCATTAAATTATACATAATTCATTTTTAAGAAAACGGTGACTTGTCTTGACTAGAATCTTGAAAGTGCATATTAGTAATCATAGAAACTGTATTATTATTGTGTAAGATATATATAATTGCTTTATTATTAAGTGAAATTATTCAGTGTTGCCCTTGTCTCAGGAAATATTAAAAAAAATTTCTCTCTCAAAGAGTCATTTAGGTTGCAAAATATCTATTTATGACAATTAGCACTCTATTATGTGACCGATGAAGATGACACAGTGACTAGTTTAAAAAAAACAGTGAATAGTTGCATCTTAAAAATACATAGTAGTCATACAAAGAAACTATTATGTGACCCGATGAACACAGCTATGAGTTGTATATTACTGATGATTAAGAAAACAGTGACTAGTCTTAAAAATGCATAATCATAAAACGAAACTATATTATGGTTGTATTAGATAGCTAATTGTTTTCAAAGTCGAATTAACAGGTTTTATTTTATTTAATAGCCGTTGTTGAACAGCCGACCCAAATTTGAGTTTCCATCCACCAATGTTCGACTCTGTAATCTTGTAATTTTGAACCCAATCCAAAAGACAAGAGAACTCCTAGATCAGTACCCCAAGAGGTATTGATTTGTTATGGGAACTTCTGTTTTAAAAGAGTATTTCAGGTTGAATTAACTGGTTGAGAAATTTCTGTTCATAACAATTTGGCACTTAATTATGTGATCCGAAGACCAGAGCACAGTGACTAGATGAATCTTAAAAATGTTGTTTAAGAAACAGTGAATTGTCATGTCTTAAAAATGCATTCTAGCCAGAGAGAAATTGTATAAATGATTATATTAAAAAGATTATTGTTTTATTATTCAGCATTGTACCTTATTTTAGAAAATTAATTGAAATTGTTTTTTTTTCCTTTTTTTTTCTTCTTATTTCCAAAGATTCTCTTTGGGTTGAATTCACAGGTTGACAAATATCTGTTTATGATGGTTAGACACTCAAATATGTGACCTGGCATATTCTGTTCATTAAACTATACTGTCTAATATTTGACAATATATTTCTTAGATTGTTGCTAAAATTATTTTGTCCTAATTAGTTTTTCTAACCGTTATGCAAAATTGAATTAATAAATTTAGTTGTTAGCTTGATGTATGATGTTTTGTTAAATTTTGTATCTGTAAGTAAACAAAACTATTAATTATTTATTGCTTTAAGTTACAATTAACTATTCAAGATTGTTTAGTTTCTTTTTTTGCGGAATATAGCACCTTTAATATGCGCTTGAGAAACAGTGAAGAAAAAGTTATTTAAACAAGATCATAATACAGTTGAACCTGTTTATCTCGAACCTGCTTATCTCGAAAACCTGTATTTCTCGAAATTTCTTAGTTTCCCGACATTAACGATTTAATTTTAATGTATTTTTCCAAGTTTATCTCGAAAGAATTTCTTTCAAAACCTGTGTTTCTCGAATTTTGAAGGAGAATGTACATCATCGTAACCGATGCCTGGACAGCAGAACTTGTTCAAACAATCTACATTAGAAGAACCGAAAAATTCCCTAGCCCCATGGGAAGTAAGAATGAGCAGATTGGGGGGTCGTTTCTTCGAATTTCCGGTTACTATCATCACACTCTCCAACCAATTGAGTGTATTCGGACAATGAAAAGTTGATTGATGAGGGAGGCGTCACCACTGGGCATCAGTTTCCACACATGGATAAGAACAACACAAAGAGAAATTCATTTTATCAGTAGAATTTTTTTAGGAGGTCTTTGGTTTGAGCATCTCAGTTTTTTTTTAAACATTGTTCAGTTGAATTTTGATTAAGTATGGCAGGGGCTAAACGTAAATTGAATGTTCTCTCCATTGAAGAAAAAATCAAAATTTTAACATTCTTGGACGGAAATCCATTAATTAAAAAAAAACGAAGTTGCAGTGAAGTTCGGTTTACCAGCAAGCACTCTTTCTACAATTATTAAGAATCGAGAAGCTGTAGAGCAAAAATTTCATAGCAGCAACAAGAATGCGAAAAAAAGCCGAAAATGCACTTTTCCGGACGTGGATGAATGTGTTTTAAAATGGTTTACACAATGCAGGAGCAGAATTTCATTTTTTAAACTTACCTGTATATCTCGAAACCTCTCTATCTCAAATTTTTTTCCCTTTCCCACGAGATTCGAGATAGGCAGGTTCGACTGTATAAGAAATTATTTTGAAATTTTTTGAAAATTCATCTCATTCACATACTATTTCACATTATTTTTATTTTACTCTTACATTAATTAAAGTAATGCCTTAAAGACTAAAAGAAAAATAATTTTAAATTCTCTTCCTTATTTTGCAATGTGATCTAATGCTCATCATTATTATTAATTGTGATTTGTGTAATATTAGTTACAAACATTATACAATTCTTTGCAGGAGAAGTGTTTGTATTGGATGATGGAGGGGAAGTTGACCTTGATCTTGGAAACTATGAGCGTTTCATGGACATAAATTTGTTCCGCGATAATAATATCACAACTGGAAAAATATATCAAGATGTAATAAACAGAGAAAGAAAAGGAGAGTTCTTGGGCAAGACTGTTCAAGTAAAAACCATTTATTACTTAGCTTCAAATGTTTTTATCTTCATTACTTTTCTCCATTTATTTTGAAATTAATTTCTTAATAAAGTTTATGTAGATCCTTTTTTAAGTTTTCAATTTAGTTATGAACTAATTTGAAAGTTAAGATAAAGATAAGCTTAAATATTTTATTTTAAATTTACATAAAATACTGTAAGATCTCATCAATCATCATTTCTTCCCGTTGTGAAGGGGGTATTGGTGTCATAGCTTCCTATCATATCTCAATTTTCTGTATGTTTGTGTAATCATAGTTTTGTTTTGTTAATTTTTTTTAGAAAAAAAAAACATTTTAAATTAACTCTACTGGATAAAAATGATTGAAGTATCTTTTAATATTTATGTATCTTTAACTGTTGTTTGTTCAATTTTCGTAATAGAAAACATGAGTTAATAAAGCATTTCTTTTCAAGGAAAAGAAAAACATTGCCAAGTGAGAGGAATAAGGAATAAATATGAAAATTAACTTCAAATCACTTGAGAGTGTTTAGTTATTGAACAGTTGTAGCGTTAATTAAAATGATTTAATTATTATTTTTTCATTATATAACGTTTAGCGTCTTTTTCCTGAAAAGATAATATATTTCTTCATTCAGTGTAACAAAGCGATTTTAGTAAGAGGAGTATTAAAATTTTGATACTGTGTATCATGTTTCAGCTTTAATGTTCAAAAAGTATTATTTTTATCTAAACTAAGTTTGTTTTTATTCTAAGTTTAACTTATTGTTTTTTATCTAACTTTTTTATCTTAAAGCAGCGGTTCTCAATGGATGCTCCTCAGGGTTTTGTGGAAGGATTGCAGAAGTTCCGAGAATCATATTCATTTTAACCAATTATGATTTTTGTAATTTTAATGGTATCTAATAAATAATTTATTATTTAATATTAAGTTATTTTGGAAAAATTATTTTTGTAAAATGCCAGTGGAAAAAAAATAACATATTGTGAAAATCTATATATTTGTTCTAACTATTTGGATAAGAATAATATAATTATTCTAATCTAAATAGTTAAACATTGAATGAATTAGTAAGCATTGCAATAAAGTTTAAACATTGCAATTTTTAGTAAACATTGCAACAAAAGAAAACTTTTACTTTTCGTTTTGCTGTGCTAGATTTTTCTAAAGTAAGTTATAAATATTTCCTTAATGGTTAAAAATTGAAACAAAAAAATTTTTTTTTTTTCTTTGAAAAACTGCAAAAATAAGTTAAATTAAAAATGGAAGTTATTTAGTGTTATCAATGTATTTGTTATTTTTTTTAGTAATTACTTTCCAACTTTTTTCTTTAAAAATATTTATGTGATATGATTATTGTTGAAAAATTTGTTAAAAATTACTGATTTTGCTTATCTTTGTCATATGTACAATTGATAGAGTAATTTGCTAGTATGTACTATAAAGTATGTATTATATTATTTTTACAACTTTTTGACTTTCTATGCATGTAAATATTTAATAAATACTTTTCTTCACATTTTGATTGTTTCATTTTACACCTAATAGTTATGTACCATAAATAGAAAAAGACATTTTGTTTTTGTTTTACGTAGCTGATGGTTTTAATTTTATTTAGGTTGTTCCACATATAACAGATGCTATCCAAGAATGGGTGGAGAGAGTTTCTTTAAAACCAGTTTCCAGTGGAGGTATACCAGAAATTTGCATTATTGAGGTAAAATACCTTTTAATAATTGTTCTATTTTAAATATTACTAACACACTCATTGTTAAAAAGTTGTATTTGCTAATACTTTTCCATTAATATCTTTTAACTATAATTTAAGGTAATAGAGTAACTATTTAACTTGTTTGAAATTTTGCACATTTTTAAATGTTTTTATGTTAAATATGCTAATTTTTTATAAATGTATTTTCTTATTTACTAGCTGGGTGGTACAATTGGTGACATTGAAGGGATGCCTTTTGTCGAGGCTTTTCGTCAATTCCAATTCCGAGTTAAGAAAGAAAATTTCTGCTGTGTTCATGTTAGTTTAGTACCCCAGGTTTGTCTCTTATTCATATTTTACCAATTATATTTCTACCACTTATAATTAGTTATCTGATATCTGCTTGTTCAATAACAACTTCTTACAAATAAAAAATTATAAAATTCAGTATCTTTTTATTGTTTAATTTATTTAAACTATGGTACTTTGACTAAAACACAACAACGTGAATAAAACACAAATAGAGATACATAAATGGACATCCAATACTTAGATTCGTTGTTTTGCTTTTTTCCTATGTAGCACAATTTATACACTGTCCTCATTTTGAGTCGGCAAATTTGCTTTGTTTTTAAATTAACTTTCTGATAAGTTCCTAAGAACAATACAAGTCACAATTTTTATTTCTGTTTGATTTTGGAACTTGTAATGGTGATGTGACACCCAATATCAAAGCTGAAGCAAACTTGACAAGTTTTCGAAAATTGCTCCAAACAAGTTTTCGAGAAAGCTTTTAACAAAACGATGAAACTTAAAAAGTATAAATTTTGTATTAATTTAAAATGCAGCATTAATCCAGAAAAAATTAACAAAATATATATACAATGTTCATTTACTTCAATCATACGATTGATATTACTCTTTATAAATTGATAATCCAATATTGTGACTTACCAGCCATATATTCTTACAGCACATAAGAATGTTGCAAATTTTTTTAGCATTGTTTTTTAGATAGATATTTTAAGAAACATGTGTATTTTTTTATTTTACAAATCTATTTTTAAAAACTAAATATCTGATAAATTGTGTGATACATTTATAATTTAATTACTTTTTAGTTAATTTTTTGATTGAATTTTGAAAGGTGATTTTTAAGACACTGTTGTCACATGTAATGATGATTTTTAGGTAATATCATAAAAGTTTTATTTTATTAATTTTTTTGATTTTGTTACAGTTATTCAAATCTATGCTAATTACAAAAATCTAACATCATTATGAAAAAACATTCACAGTTTTTGATAATGGAAAGAAAATATTTGTGATCTAGTTTTTACAATTTAAAATACTGTAGAGCCCCGATTTTACGTTTTCCATCAAACTAACGTTAAAAAACGCACGAAGTGGGTAACGTAAAATCGAGGTGTTAAAAAATATGTGAATACTTTTAAAAAATTGACACTTGCCAGATGAGCTACTAGAGAAATGTGTAATCTTTACATATTTTTTGTTTTTATATATAACTTCAACAATATTCCACTTTATACTTGCTATTGTTTGCAGATCTGTTTCATAGTTTACATTTGAAAATGTTTTATATTTTTTATCCTTTCAAACTCTTGATCAGTAGTGGTTGTAGTCTTTGATATTTTTTGCTCAACTTTAGGATTATCATTGGAAGCAAGCATTAAATCAGATGTTGAAGGAATTGAAAAGTAATGAGATGTGTGTTGCATTCAATGTACACGTCATCGACTTCAGAAGATCTTTGGCCATGCAATTTTATTCTGAAGGTCCAACGTTTTCCGTTGGATACCGAGGAGCAATTATACCCTAAAAGTTTTTTTTTAAAACCTATTTGTAATTCATTTTAGTTAGCGCTAGCCAACGTTGTATAAATTAATTCTGAGCTCCCAGAAAATTTATATTTGCTTTAAATGAAGTATGCTGGTCTCGGAAATCTAGAAAAACAATTGATTACCTAACTAGTTTAGACTAACATTCTTTTATTGATAAGATTATTTCAAGATTCAATGGTTAATGTTCACTGGAAAATATTCAATTAGAAAATTTTATCTTTCATACTTCCTTTAACCTCCCATTTTCCTGTGCGTTACCTACCCCACCACCCCTCTGATTTTGATTCAGGGAAAAAATTTCCTCTCACAAGGAAAAGGACAATAATATAGAAAAGAAAAATAGTCAGAAAAGCTACAGACAGCGAATAAACAAGTCTCTATTTTTTTAAAAATAAGTTAATAAAGTTTAAAAGAAAACTGAGAAAAAGATTTTTCGAGCTTTGTAAGGAAAAAATGATTTTGATCTGTTAAAAAAAAAAAAAAAAAAAAACGTAAAATGCAGGATTTTTAAAAGGAGATACATAAAATCAGAGATAAATTAACATTAAGAAGAGGACTTAAGAAGTGGGATAACATACAAAACAAAAAACTTAAAAACGGAGTTCCGCTGTATTACTCCAATACTGCCTTATACTGCTCATACAAATTTGCATAAATTGAAAATTATCCATTGATTTTTGTCTTAAGAAGAAAAATCTTTCTAAATTAGCTATTTTCAGAAAAGTTTTTTTAAACTTTAAAAATGTTTTAGCTATTTATCTTTCTTAAAACCCAGATAATTCTTTACCACAAGAGGATTTTTCTAATGTAAAATTATAAATTTTGGCTAAGTAAGTGCTGAAAACTCTAACCTTTTTATTTTCCTTAGTGAAAGAGCTTCCAAAAAATCTTCAATTTAATTCAAAAATGAATTTTATTCTTAATTGCTTCTTCTGCTTACCATAATCTTCTTACTGTTTATTTTTATAGCCAAAATCTACTGGTGAACATAAAACTAAGCCTACCCAGGCCAGTGTGAGGGAGTTAAGAGGATTGGGACTTTCACCAGATTTAGTAAGTTGGTTTCTTCTTAAAATACCTACATTTAATTATTTTTCTATTAATTAATCGAACATTTATTTCATAAACCTTATGTTTGCTTAAAAATATATTTCTATTGTTCTAAATTTTTTAATTAATGGATTTATCCCAAAACTTTTTGTACTTTCTTTACTGACTTATTAGCTGTGTGTACTTTTTTATTTATTTGTCCTATTTTTCCATTTTGAAATCAAGTTAAATAAACCTTCAGTATATATAAACATTTTGTTTCAATATACAATGCGATTTAAATTATATCTGCTTTACAAACTGTGATTTAAAACTTAGTGAAGATCCAAATTAATCTTTGAATTTCTAGAGTTCTAACCTGAATAAGAGTTTAATTCTAAAAATTGTACACTTAATTTGTCCTCATAAACCTTAAAAAAAAATTTTTTTTTTAAATTTTAATTAATGAAACTGTGATTTAATCTCTTATGAAACTTCTAGTTGATTTTGGCAAATTCTAAGCTAGCACCTTAACTTTTTTTTCCCCTATCATTTCATTTACTTATGTTTCTTTTGAATTTTTTATTTCTTTATTTTTTTAATAGCAATGTAGAGGTGTAAGAAATATTACTGAACATTCCAAACAGAATCAAAGAGATATGTATGTAAAACATTGAAGTATAGTCTTTTAAAACTTATAGAAAGCTTATTCTAAAACTATGTACAAAATAGAACTTAAATTTGGTGTATTTAGCATTTATAATTATCAAATTTTAAGTTTGTCCTATCAAAGCTATAGAAGAATAAAGTTCTAAACCCTAAATCTAAATATCATTACTAATTATAATTCAATGAAAAGAAAATCTAATGTAAGTTTAAATAAAATTTTTAATCATAAATTTACTTAAAATTTTTCACAAATATTTGCTTCTGAATATTTTGTCCGTGCGTCGAAATCGAAAAGTGCTCTTTGCATATGACATTTGCATGAACGTTTTTATGATTGTAATTTTTAAGCTTGCTTGCTAAAGTTAGTGTGTGGAATAAAGAATTAAATTAAAGAGTGCAAGTATACAAAATTCTTAAAACATTTTATAATTTTTCATGATCGATGTTGTTACAGGGTATTACACCTGGAAAGTCATGAGAAATCATGGAAATTTATGAATTTCGGTATTAAACAAAATTTGCCATGAAATGTCATGGTTTTAAGTACTTTTTTTAAAAAAAATCATGGATAGTCATGGATTTAGGTCGCCAAAAAATCTAATTTTTAAAATGGAATTTACACCCCCCCCCCAATTTCATATTTCCGAATATCTGAATTTGTAACAAAATCCTTAATCACAGTCATATTTGAGTTAAATATAAAATGTTTTTATCATGTTCTTTAAAAATTATGATGTTCTTTCAAAAAATGAAAGAAAAAACATTTCTAGGGTGAATTATCTTTTAAACTTCTGTGATTTCTGAAATTTTGCTATTCATGTACTTATTTTTTATTCCAAAATGAGAAGAGAAAAATCAGGAGTATTTCTTGCCTTTCCGATAAGCAAGAAAAGTATCGTTAGAATACAATTCTGCAACAAAAAAAAAAGAAAAAATTATTTGCTTTTGTATTTTTTCAGCTAGTTTATTGCTTTAACTCTTTCATTACTCTGTTTTTTAAATTCAAAGTCTATAAATATGAAGATTCAGATTGTAACAGTTTTAGTTATACCTATCATTTTAATGAATGTTATTATAATGCTTTTTAAAATTTATTGATGCGCTTTTGTCGGAGAAAATAGTAACTTTGTTAAGTCATGAAAAATTCTTGGAATTAGTCATGAAAAGTCATGGATTTGAAAATCTAAAATGTTGCTGATACCCCATTGTTATTGCCAAACCGCAATATAATAGTTTTTTGTTATAACATTTTACATTGTGTAATTTGAATATCTTACTGAAATATTTTCTTCTCAAGATTGTTTGTAGGAGTGAAAATCCCATTGATAAAGTTGTCAAGGAAAAAATTTCTAATTTTTGCCATGTACCACCAGAACAGGTAAGTTAATTTTACCAATTTATTGTTTTTTTGAAATAAAAAACATATTGTGTAAAGATTCAATATTAAAGTATAATTCCTAAAAATCAAGGCTAGATGTTTGTCCATGGTAAAATGATGTGAGTGTTTACGTAACAAAGATTGTATTTTAGCAATCTAAATTTTTAAATGGTTTCTTAAATTAAATGCGTATTTACCAAATGTTTACTAGTATTTTTGAAACTGAGTATATGTGTAAGTACATGGAAAGATGAGTTTCTTATAAAAGATATATATTTCATATGGTTTTTATTTATGAAGTTTTTTTCAAATAAACTTAGTGTCCAGAATAATATTCTCAATGAAATATCAATTTTTTTTTAAATAAAAATAAAATTTAAGTTTTTGCTTTTATTTAAAAATGTGTGCACTCTTAAGTAGTTTATTTGTAGCACTTCTTGGCAAAGCTGTATATGATTACAACATTTTGTTGTTCCCCTTGGCAGAAAAACGGCGACACAGCGACATAGTCGCAGAAAGCGACTGAGTTTTGCAGAAAGATTTTTTTATTTGGGAAATAATAATTTTTGGTTTGGCAGAAACATAGTAAGTTCTCAAAAAAGATTCTGCAGAAACAGAAGCTGTTTTACAAAAAAAAATAATTTCTACAGAAGCATTAATGGTTCTGCAAAATTTTTTTCTTACAGAATAGTTTTTAAATAATTGTTTTTCTAGCGTACCGCGGAAGGGCAAAGCGCTCGTAATCTTCCGTTAATCTCCAACACAAACAGTTACTGGATAAAAAGGGGAGAAATTTCCCCCCCTTTATTTAGCTATTTTTGGAAATTTGCCAACTTCTGCCTCTATCGCTTGCGCAGTAATTTGCTTTGTGTTTTCTTATGAGAACAAAGCGTTTTATATTTTTTGCCCTTATGTGGAAAATTTCAGGCGTAAAAAGATTCTCTTTTTAAAAAAGATCATGTCTATCGAAAATGTTATTTGTTGCTCTTGTAAAGCAACAATAATTTAAAAAAAATTTGAAAACTCATTTTTCAGGGCGGCAATCCGAAGAAGAAATAAGATGGAAGTCGACAACATCTAGCGATGTCAGAGATTTTTTTTTTCTGGAAAGCAAGCGGAAAAGAGGAATTAATATATGTTTTTTAAAGATAAAATGCCTATATCCTTTGTATTAAGTCATCGATATTAAAAAAAAAACTCGCAATCTAGCGATAAATGAAATAAAGCCTGAAAGATATCTCACTATCTACGATTTTTTGGCATGCGAATGAAAACCAGATTGGTGAAAAATATTTACTGGCGAAACACTTTTAAACAGGTTTCCATACGCATGCGAAACAAATCGCATCCAATGAGTATGGCTCTAATACCGATGTTTCAGTACTGATGAAGACTATTTCGTTTCGAGATGTTAAATAGACTTGAGCGTATTGATTCGAAAACGGCGTCTGTGTACTTCGTGGGGAATCAATGCTTTATATGTACACAATACAGTGCGACTTCTGTTACAAATCACAAAGGCTGTGTATTTTTTTTTCGCTCTGAACTTAATCTGATCAAGAAAAAAGTTTTATTTACTTTTTTTTTAAAAAAATCTTTCAATAAGTCAGTACAATATTAATCGAATCTAATTAATCTGTAATTGTTTTCATAAAGAAAAAATTGAAACAAAGATTGCGTTAATTTTTTTGCTTTTAAAATTCGGATATAGACAATCCTATTTTATTATTTTGATTACTCAACTTCAATATTGATTTTTTCACCTGATTTATTTCTGTACCTGATATAACTACTATAATGAAACATTAAATCATACTGTTTTAAACTGATACTTTAAATTCAGTTATCTTGTTTTATAAATTTAATCTTTTTGTCCATTCTTAGCTATTTTTATAAGTTCCATCTTATTACAGGTTCTGGGTAATCTTTAGTTTTGCTCTAGTAAGCATTTTTGTCTGCAGATCTATACATTTATAATTTTTCTTTATTATCAAAGATTATGCAAATTTAAACTTAAATAATTTACAATTATTAAGAAATTTAAACTTATATTATGAAATTAAGAAAAAAAAATCTACACAGTTTTATTCTATGCATGTAGGCTTTTTTTATAAACACGAAGTGCATCTATTATTATAAATTCATTAAGCATACATTTATAACGATAAAAATATCTTGCAGAAAGATATTGGTTCTAGTTAGGTTTGTCGCAGAAAGCCAGAAGAAATTCTGCCTCAGGGTTGTTGTTTTTATCCAGCAATCATTTTCTATGGCATTACAAAATTATAGAAATTGTGCAACGATCCCAATTTTGATGAAATATACTATATTGCAACAAAAATCAAAACAGCATTCCATCTTTTAACATTGACATCTTTTTTGGAAAACCTTATATTTTATGATTTCCCTAGTCAAATTTTAGTGGTCTTGGACAAAAGGTCACTATTAATTTCAAGCACTGAAAAGGTTGTGTTTTTCTTGTACTTCTGTGGGTAAAAACTTTAGACATATACCTCCTCTATTACTAACTTGATTAACAGTTATTCAAAATTCCTTTTTAATATAATCCATTCAAAAATTTCTGTGTTTTATTATAATAATTTTAGATGAAATTTTTATTATTTTTAAAACCAACTTTTTCTCATTCATCTTTTAATTATTTTCTAAATAGGTTGTGTGCTTACATGATGTGAAATCTGTATATCATGTTCCAATGTTTATGGAAGGACAAGGAATGGTAGAATTTTTCCATGATCGTTTGCAGCTACCTCTTAGAACTCTAACTTTATCTGAAGAAGGTAAAAATCTTTCTAAAAAATGGGAAAAACTTGTGCAAAGAATGGATCATCATATAAATGAAGTAAAAATTGCATTAGTTGGAAAATACACTGGCTTAGAAGATTCCTATGCTTCTGTCATAAAAGCTTTGCAACATGCAACTTTAGAGTGCAGTGTTAAGTTGAATTTGAAAGTAAATATTTTAAGTACATTAATGCATTTACTGAATTTATTTCATGTATTGTAAATATTCAAGTCATGAAAGTTTATTGTCTTCTAATCATTATCTGCCTTTGACAAAAAAAATTTTGATAATAAATTTACAATTTATGTGAATTACTTAACATTTAGATTTTTTTTTTTATTTTAGTTACATTTACAGTGAAACCTCCGTTAAGCGGACTTTCAAGGGACCGAAAAAATTGTCCGTTTATGAGAGTTGTCCGCTTACGGGAAGTGTACCCTAATAACGAAGTACAACACTGTTAATTGCTTTTAGAATATTTTCAAAGATGGAGAAATAATTAAATAATTTACAATAACTATCTACAAGGACCTTTATTTAAACTTTAGGAAAAATAAAAAAAGAATATATAAAGAAGTTTGATATAAATACATAATTCTAGATGTAGCTACAGATAAATGATATAATTTACCGATTAGCATAGATACTCAAGTCAGATGTATGATACCGAATAGGAGCTTTCAGTCCTCATTCGGTTTCAGTTATTAAGCTTAACTCCCTTTACATTGATAGGGAACATGGTTAATACCTTCTTGAAAGTAAACCTCCCACGATTCACAGTTAAGTCCTGAGAACCTATGGAGTTAATTATTCACAATTGATCAGCTATCAAGTGTCTAAATAAGCCTTTCATTTATATAAACACATCAAAGATTATATTTCTGTTCTCTTTTTTACCCCAGCTGTGTTAAATACAGTCTTCAAATTGCTAAGAAAATTAAAAAAATTTTCAATGGGGGAGAAGCATTGAAAGCATTTAAGATGTCATTTCAACTTGAGGGGTCTCATAACCTGTGTGATCCAGATGAAAAGATCAGAAGATGCAGCTGTCAGAATTATTTCAGAAGAGCAGTATCATTTTCTCTCCTTTCTTTACAATGATAAGGCAAGGTGACAGGAGAAAGATTGATCAGTAGTGAAATAGCTTAACAATATTTTTAGTTATGGATAAGGCAAAAAACTTACATGCTTTAAAAATGGCGAAGAGTTGCATTTTTTCCCCGTACAATTTAAAACAGAAATAGTTTTTTTCTTTCAAATTTTGAAAAAGTAGAGTCCAGATTGAAGAGATGGAAAATAACGTTTCAGGGCCAAAATGACTGTCCGCGTCCGGTTATGGGAATGTCCGCTTTGCGGAGAATACACATAATGGTTTATTCATAGAAGATTCCTGTGGAATTGAAAATATGTCCGTATTGAGAGGTGTCCGTTTTGCAGGAGTGTCCATAACAGGAGGTTTCACTGTATATCAAGTATTATTGATTAAATATAATAATACTATTTAAGTTCTATATCATAAATTAATATTCACAATTTATGTGAATTATTGTGACATTTAAGATTTTACATTTTACTTATCTTTTAATTTACATTATATATTAATATTTATAATTTATGTGAATTGCTGTGTCATTAAAAATTTTGTATTTTAACTTTTATATAGTGTTTATAAGTGTTTAAATTAGGTAACACTTTAAATTTTATGTCATATATTAATATTTATGTAATATTTGAAGTTTTATATTAGATGTAATTTAGTTTTTAAAACTAAAAATCAAATAATTAATCTTGCTTATAAGCTGGAAAATAAACACAAACATTGCAAATTCTAATTAAATGTTAGAGTAAATATTTTTAACATTGATTTTTCTAACTTTCTAAATATTTCTATGACAATTGATTAATTAATATCAATCAAAAATTTAAAAGACTCAACTTCATATAAATCATCAGCATTGGTGACACGACAGCCCAGGATGAGTCTGCCGGTTTTTAGAAAATTGTTCCAGTCAACTCTTTCGCAGTTCAACTTTTCACATTTAACTGGGGTGAAAATCTTCCTTAGATCTTCGCTATGAAAGATTTTTTTTGTCCTCACTTTTTTCCCTTTTTAAATGTCCAAGTTTCACTTTATTTATAATTATTCTTTTCTAAGTAATGGAACACAAAATTTCTCCCAATCCTCCTCAATGAAAAATCAGAGTGGTGTATGCACTCTTTTAACTTCATTCTTTTATAAGGTTAATCATTTGTTTTATTTTATAATTTCTTTCTCTATTTTTGTGAAGATTGCATTTTAATGGTTACTTACCTCTTCCTTAATATGTATCACTACCTAAAAATCTAGCTACTCTACTGAATTTTCCTCCTTTTTTTTTTTTTTATATCTACTTTTTTCACCCTTGTGTAACATCTGAATTTTGTTATAAAATTTAAAGTTTGTGTTAATAATAAGACTATTCAATCAAAATATGGAGTAAGTTTTCAGTTATGTATTTAATATTAAGACGCTAATTATTTTTTCTTTTTATAGTTCATTGCTGCTGCAGATCTTGAAAAACCTGATTGCGAAAACAGTCCAAAAACAGATAACGATCTTGAAACTCTCACTCAAAAAACCATGCGATATCATGAAGCTTGGCAAAATTTATGTAAAGCTGAGTATGTATTTACACATTATATTTTGTTCAAAGATTAAAGAAGTAATTTATACTTACAGATGTGCAATTTTAAACTATGTAATTAGTTACTTTACTTTAAAATTAATTACTATAATTATTTAAGTTATAAAGTAATTAGAAAATAACTGCACAATTAGTATTTTAAAATTAATTACCATTATTAAATAATTATTACACTATCATTACTTTAAAAGTAATTACTATACAGTTAGTAATTTGAAAGTAATCTATACTTACAGTAATTTATGCTTACAGATTTAAGAAAATGTTATAGTATGCATTTTTATTGAATCAGCGTAATACATAAAAATGCATTATAAAACTATGTACTTGTTCGAATTTATATATATTTGAAAGTTTATTATATAAAGATTTTATTTATTATTTTTTTTTTTTTACTTTATTTTGTTTAATTAAGCGCCATTTTCTGCTCCTCAAAATCTTGAAACTTTATTTTGGTAATATTTGGTAAAAGCGTTTAAGATTATTACAGTGCACTATTTGCCGTTTATGAAATTCCCATTTGTTCAAAGTAAAATTTCTCCTTGTTAAATTTTACAAATATGCAAAAGCTAATTTAATTCCTGCATTTATATTAAATTTTTATCTTGTTTTAGCTGTTTTAATTTACATTTAACATTTCGATTGAATATGAACTACATTTACAGAATATTGGCATGTTGTTATTTGATTTTCAAAATTTAAAATTAAAGATACAACATTATTTGTTTTAACATTCAAATCCTGACAACACTAGCATACAAATTTTACTCAAAATAAAAAAAATTATAATTTGTTATATTTTTGTTCTTACAGTGGAATTTTAGTTCCTGGAGGATTTGGTTCTAATGGGTCTGAAGGAAAAATGGCAGCAATCAAATGGGCCAGAGAAAATAAAATTCCATTTTTAGGTACTCTTGCTTAAGTATATAAAAAAAAATTTTTAATTTTACTTTTTACCTATATTTTTTAGTTATTCATTCTGTAACCGAATTAATTTATTGAAGTAATTTATTGATTAGTGATTTGCATTGTCTATTACAGTCCAAATATTTTTTGTTTAGCTTTATGATAAATAGAAAAAAAACAACTTTTTAATCGAAATTTTCCTCAGCGCTGCTGAGTCTCTCTACCTCTCTCTCATGAACTTTGGCAGATTTGGACATTTTCTGCATGCTTGTATTTTAGTTCACTGAGTTTTTTAAAAAAACTTGCTTAGTGCTGTATATTTATTACTAGCTATTGTGATATAAGTATTAAATATTTATCTGCACTATTGTATGGATATTTTTTATTTTATTAAACTCAGCATTTAATCAAACAATCATAAGTTAAGATATTCACTTACTCTTATAATTTTTTTTCTTCATATTTTTTAATTTTTATATATATAGTTAAATTTTCATTTTGCAATCAATACATTTTTCCCCACTTGTTTACAAGTTATACTTTATGTACATAAATCATGTATTTACATGAATATGCAACATTTTTGCCAGTGCAGTTCTTCAATAACACAAAATGTGGTTTTTATTACCTGATTTATGTAACTGTTGTATTAAAAAATATTGTTTCTTTATGATCCAATAGGAATTCATTCTGGAAGTTTCAGAATAGGAATTAAGTAAAATATATTTTTTCTGAAAAAAGATTAAATTTCAATTTAGGGGTTTTTAAAAATTTCAGCAAATTATTTTGAACTCTAGTATTTATTTATTTTTTACTGTTTGTAATTCTAGTTTTTATTTTTTTAAAAATATCTTTAAATTAACTATAACTTGCATTTATAACTGCATTTTATAAATTAACTTTTATAAAATGCATTTTAAATAATAATAAATAAAATAAAAATTAAATGTAGTAAAATTGTAAATAATGTTTTTAAATTATAAAATCATTTTACAAAACTATATATCTTGGAAACAAATGGTTTAAAAGAATCAAAAATTCAATATTTTTCATATAATCTGTTATTTATATCTGTGAACTGAAAGTAAACAGTATATAACATATGTAGATTTTGTGTAAAATCATCTTGTAGTTATTCTTACGTTTATCTAAACTAACAAGTGCATATTTTTTGGTCCTGCACTTATCTGAACCAAAATACATTTTTTTTAAACAAAAATTTTTACTAAATAGTACTTCTGTTCACCATACCAACTTATTGTACAAAACCAAAAAAGTTATTAATATAAAAATATATTCAAAACAGGTTACATTTTAGATTTCAAGAATTTTTTATTAAGTAACAGTTTTTGTAACAGTCCATTATTATTACAAACTAAGCTTAAAATTTTTGAGAGAGATCACTTCCAGCCCCATGGAATCTTTGCCTATGTTGTAATAAAATCTAATAAACTGAAACTCATAAATTTTTAAATATATATAAAAAACTTATTCAGTTCTAAGATACAGTGTTATTAAAAATAGCTATTTAGAGAATAATTTCTTTCTTTTATTGTTATTTGAGAAGTGAAATTTCTAATAGGGGAGTGCACTTAACACAGCTTTGCACTTAACACACAAATTATCACCATTTTATAATGTATATTATTTTATTCAGGGTGCGTAGCGTTTTTAAAAAGTGCTTAAAGGTGCTTATTTTCGTTTTTTAAAAGTCCTTAAAGGTGCTTCTTTCCAAGGTTGTTTTTAAAAAGTACTTAATTTTCCCTTTTCCGAAATGTGATATTTTTCTTTACCATGTTGATTTTCGCCACAAATTATGCAAAAAGACATTGTCCTGTTCAACGTTTTCACAATTAATTCAATCCCAATCTATTTCGGCGTACCGTCGGTCTGTAGTGTATGAAAGCGCCATTTATTTTTCATGTTTGGTGAAATACTTGCGGGTCCGCACTTGCGTATACTGAGCTGGATTCAGTGGTAAAGATTTTTGACTCTCATGTGCAACCTGCTGCATTTTGCAAGAGATTCTCAATTTCAGACTTCATTTTGCACCCTCTGTAATAGAATCGAAAAATTTCTTGATTTTTTGCTGATTACGGAGACCAACTAAACATTGTCAAATTTTTTTCTCGATTTGTGATAGAAAATTTCATTTCTCTTGTTCATTTCATCGTTTGTGGCGCGCCATCGTCTTCGTCACTGTAAATAAAGCCGGATAAAACCATCACTTGTCAAAAACTTGCCAATTCTGTCTAATTATGATATTTTTCAAAGTGCTTAAAAATATTTTTTGAGTGCTTGAAAAGTGCTTAAAAGGTGCTTATTTTTTGTTGAAAAATTTGGCTACGCATCCTGTTATTGCTAGCATATTAATTATTCAAAGTAAGCACTCTAAAATTATCTATAGAATGATATTTCCAATTTTTTTTTTTTTTTAAATTCTTTTTCTGGATAAATGTTTGACTGAGTTTCTAAAAGGCACTAAAAAGGAAAAAAACAGTGCCTGAGAATGCATGGGAAAAAGTTGTTGTATTTTAAATATCTTTGTTACTTATATGCTTAGGAGTTATTTGATTTTTAAATATGTATATATATTTTGTTTAGGGATATGTTTGGGTTTTCAATTAGCTGTTGTGGAATTTGCTCGCAATGTTGTGGGGTGGGAGGACGCAGATTCATTTGAAATTGCTCAAGACAGATTACGCAAAAATTTTCTTGTAAGTATATTTTAGTGCTCTTAGTTGTACCTTTTTTTTTTTTTACTTAAAGAAACTAATATATATTTTGATATATTTCTGTTACATTAAGATATATTGTTTAATTTTGAATATTTATTTGCATATTTTTAAAATTATTTTAGAGCCAAGAAAATATTGATAACGAATTGCGGAACAAGAAGCATGTTGTATGTATTCTTAAAATTTTTTTTATATATATTAATAACAATATATTTTTATACATTATGTGGTTTTTAATTTTTAGGCTTTAATATTTCTATTTTGATGCTGCTTTTCTTTCTTGTTTATTGCCTTATAGTTTCTCTATAGCTTTGATGTGAAATATTCTTAAACTAGTTTTCACTTTTATAACTTTTTCCACGGCTAAAACATTATTTTGAAATATATTTTTCTTTGAGCAATTGTTTTAGGAATGTTTCAAAATTTTTTAGGTTGCTAGTTATTTTGCAGCTATGGCTTTTAAGTGGTGTGAAATGGTTTGGAATTTTTTTTTACTTCTGGAAAATGTAAATGCTGATGTATTTTGTCATTGTGGATTAACAGTCTTAAACTCGTAAATCCCAAAATGTTAGAGCTTTATGGGTAAAAAAAAAATTTTGAGCATTCGGTCATTAGTTACTGTCTCGTACAGCTGGGATTGTCATTTTTCCTTAAAACAATCAAAATAATCATACTTGCATTTTTAATTACATTAAATCTCTGCTTAATGTGTTTAATTTTCAATTTTAGTTCTGAAAACCATATTGTGAAATGTGTACACAATTGATGTATTTAGAAAAATTTATAGCATTGTTACTGTACTTTTTTGATAGTACAGTAAAGATAGCTCAAAATTTGTCGAAGCCTGTATATTCAAAAAGTTTTAACCAGTGACTAGTTGTTAAGCATTCCCTTCTTTGTAAGTGGTTGGATTAGGTATTTTTTATGAGTATGAGAGAATAGGATAAATAATTAAGAAACTATAATAATTTCATGTTAAAGTATGATGTTTGACTCGTACCTAGTTATGCAACGAACATAGCTATCTTGTCAAACAACATGCTGTGTACTTCTTTTTTTTTTTTTTTTTTTTGTTGCTGTTAATACAAGTGACGTATTGTTTCTTAATTTTATATATATATATTCATTTTTAAATAAATGAAATCAATCTCAAGTCATTGACTCTACTAGTGTAAGAGTTTTAGGTATAAAATGTGCTATTTGTTTATCTTATCAACATGTACTTGATCTTGATTCATAAAAAAAAAAAAAAAAAGCTCCAGAAGCAATATTTTTTATGACTAGATAACTACTTGATAGCGTATCAAAAGAACAAATTGATGCAAGTCTAAGTTGCATTTTTCAGCACTAAAATCTTTGTAATTTTTCGACTTAGTTTTTTGTGTTTTTTATACTGAAGATGATTATTATTTCTTAAGTGTTAGTTCATTGTCTTGTAGGATTCATCTAAAAACAATGCCTTATTTGTTAAGATAGCTATACCCTGGTTCCCCTCCTGCTAAAACTTTACTCACAAGATAGTGCAATTTTTAATCTTATTTTTTACTGTACTATTAATATTCTTATAAGTAAAAGGTTAGCTTGCATAATAAGTAAAGAATTTTTTTTTTCCCCCATCTGAGTAATAGAAACAAGTGTTGTTTTGTGCTCTTATATATATGCAATATGTTAACATTAATGTTCAGCCCTATTGTGAATTTATCAATTTTTTTCCATTATAAAATAATATCTGACATCTTTTCTGTAGATAATTGAGATGCCCGAACACCATACTGGAATAATGGGAGGAACAATGAGACTTGGAAAAAAAGTTACAATATTCAAAACAAATGATTCAATTCTAAGTAAGTTTAAATTTGTGGTTTGATGTTGATTTTGTAAAGTTTTGTTGCAAGGTAACTTTATAAGTTTTTAATGTTTTACAAATAAGCTTATCCAATGAAGTTCATACAAAATTTTTGCTGCATTGAATTTTAAAAATTTGTTTTAAAAGAATGTTTTATTTTTATAACTGGTTATTTTATAATATTTTAAAAAATTACAGTGTGAAAAAAATAGTTAAATACATATTCAGTTAGACTAAATAACCTTATATACTAAATAATTATCTATCAATAATATTTAATCTTTTTTTTTTAAAAAGAAAAAAAAAGCGCTTAGAGTTCTTAATATTAAACTAAAATTTTCTTCTTCATGGGTAATTGAGTTTCATCGCAATAAATAAATTACTTATCCTTATAAATAAATACATTTTTTATAAGGATACAATATTGAGTAAGTTGCTTTTTTTTTATGTTTTGTAAAATTATGTTGTAAAGAATAATAATTACATACATTTTCATAATGCAATACTAATTAAACTCATTGCTGATATTTTGAGAATAATTTTATTAAAAATGTTTATTGATATGATATTGATTTAACTTATCGTCTTTTTTTTTTCAATAGTAATTTTTTTTAAAATTACATTACAAAAAAAAAAAAAAAAAAAAAAAAAAAAAAAAAAATTACTTTTAAACACATTTTTAATTTCACTTTACCAAATGAGCTATTTTCTATTTCTCCAAAAAGTTATTTTATAAAATCACATTGTGAAGAATAATTCTAGATATTTGAAATGATATTAAGCTAGTTAGGTTTAGCCTTTGTTTTATGCTAATGATTTTGTAAAGTTACCTTGCATTTGAAAAAATAATTTTGTTCAAAATTTCCTTTGATTATGTGACTTTTGTTTTAGGATCCCTTTATAAGAAAGATGTCATTGAAGAACGTCACAGACATCGCTATGAAGTGGATAAGAATTATGTTCCTGAAATTGAAAAAGGAGGTCTCAAATTTATTGCAGAAGATGAAACTGGTGAACGTTTAGAAATTTTGGAATTACAAGGTAATATTAAAATACTTATTTAGTGTTTTTCCTTGTAGTAAAAATATTTTAAGTATTTATTATTTGGATTATTAAATCAAAATTTTTTTTAAAATTTGTTTTTGGAATTTGTTTAATTATTTATATTTCTTTTGAATGAATAATTATTTAACCTTTATTGAGGCTTGAAATTAATGATGGTTCGTTCATCTGACGGGACCATTGCCACCATGCTTTATTACCAAACTATAAATTATTAAAATGCTAAATATAATATATTTCGCTTATTTTAACCTAAATTAATAAAAATAATGAAAAAAAAAAATCTTTTATAAAAATTCTGCATCAAAGGGTTAATCAGGCACTGCTTTGATAGGCTGCCATTTAAAAATATTATTTAAAATTATACACGCTTTCTTAATTTTTTTATTATCTAAGACATAACATGTTTTAATTCTTTGTTTATCATTTCAGATCATCCTTATTTTGTTGCTGTTCAATTTCATCCTGAATATATATCTAGACCTATGAAACCTTCTCCTCCTTACTTAGGATTCATATTAGCATCCTGCAATAAACTAAAATATGTTCTTGAAAAAGGTGATATATTTTAATATTATTAATATTATAGTGTTAATTAATGTTAATTTTTTTAAAATTTATTTATTGTAGATTTTTAATTTTTTTTCAATAATATTCATTAAGTTATCAACAATATATAATATTTAATTTGCTGAAGGAGCATAATTATGTAAATTGTTTTAAACAAAAAATGTACATTCTTTTAATTCTGAGACTATAACACTCTCAAACTAGCTAGACTAAAATTTGTAAACAAAATATTATTGTTTTTTTTTGTTTCTTGTTATTTGCTTATAAGTTCTTAAGAATTGTTCATTTAAATGACTTTTTAGTGTAAAATGAAATTGTATAAAGTATGGTGTGATTCATCATAAAAGAAATAAAGGGAAACAATAGCCTATATACAATAATTATTAATCATAATGATGCTTTTAAATAAATAAAGAAGTTCTTTCAAAGGGCTTTTAAATATTTCACTATTGTAGTGTTTTATTTTCTCGGAATAAAATGTAACTGGCATTAGAATCTTCTATGAATCAGCATAAAAAAAAAATTTATTTCCCTTTTTTTTTTTTCATTTTCCCTTTCAACGATTCATTTAAGTTTGTTTATAAGATAACTTGAAAACAAATTTTTTAAACATGCATTCTTCAAAATATTAAACTAGCCAAATAAAACTATTAATCTACCTATGCTTAGGTTGTCTGTTTAAATGTTGAGAATTTTGTTTCAAAATTAAATCTATGAAAATTGTTCATAAATTGACATTTTCTCCCAGATCTTTGATTTACAGTTCACAAAGTTAAAATTCAACCTTTTTTTTAAAAATAACTTTTTATTTGTGACAGAATGGTTTTGATTTTATGAATGATTTCTAACTCAAAATCAAGACCCATGATGTGTCAAATAAAATTCAGAGAAATTCTGAACTTAATTTTAAAAAAAAAGTGTTATAATTTCAAAAAAAGTATTTCAATTAAGTTTTTTTTTATTATTTGAAAACAAATGATATTAATACAATAATTTCATCTGTGTTAAAGTATTTAGAATTATCCATTTAAATGCTTTTCATTTTTCAAAAAATAAGAATTTAGGTCTTCAAATTTGCTCAAACTTCTATCCAACTAATATTTTGAGTTTCATTGTAGGTACCATGCCTCAATATGATTCAATATATTCAGATGATGAATGTGACAGAATAGAAAATAAAATTGATGAAAATGAATCATTGACCACAGCAATCACAAGTAATTATTCTTCCTTATTTCCATCTTTATTTTTTATTATAATTTGGTAGTTCTTTCCTTTCTGTTGTTTGCCTTCAACAAAATAATGCAAGAATTTACATTTTTCTTCCTGTTTCTTTTTCTTCTTCTTGTATATTCAAATAAATAAAAAAAAAATATTGTTCTTGAAGCTGTTCAAAAGTGATTGCATTCCGTGTGGACCCCGGAATTCCGAGTTTTTTGTATCATTCCTCCAGCTTTAGAAACTAGGAGCAGCATGTGATTGATTGCCGGACCTCTCCGAATAAAACTTATAATTAGACGAAATTTTCACCACAGTCTAAAATTTAATATAAGAGTTTGGTAATCTAAAATTTAAATTTTGAAACTTTCACTAAATCACGTTAGCGATACGTTTTCATGCGCATAATTTTTCCATCAATTCTATTTTGTCAGATTTTTGTTTTTAATATCACTATTCACATTCACATGATTTTAATATCAAACAACGAGTTTTGTATTTAACTAATTTAAAAGTTACACTTGTGAATCGTATTCACACAATTTAAAAATCCAATATCGCAATTTGTATTTACAATATCAATTAATAAGAAATTAATATACAATCGATATCTGGATTGGAATTTTTGCAAGTTTAAAATCCAATGACGTGATTCGTGCTTATGCGATTTGAAAATCCAATATCACGATTTGGTAGGGAATTTAATTATGAATCTTAGTTCAAAAATTTATGTTAAATATGAATAGTATAAAATAAAAATTTATATCTTGTTATCGAGTTTTTGTGCATAAAATTTTCAGTGTTTTTTACTTAGTGTCAGAATTACCCATGACTGTTGTATTTATGTTGTAAATCAATTTCTGAATTTATTCAATTTTAATTGTTGATTTATTTTAATCCAGTGTATAACCTTTTCAAGCTCGTCTAATAATCTCAAAATGAAAAAAAAAAAAAGTAAGAGGGTGTTATTTAATGTAATAAAACAGACTGTAAGATATAAAATTAATTTAAAGCTTCTTATAGTAAATTAAATATACACACAATATTATCTTTATTTTTTAAATAAAACTTTTAACTATTCAGTTCATGCTGTGAGTAATCTTTTATTATATGAATTTCCATAATGAAAAATCGTTTATTAATTTTGTAACAGCTCAATTGTGCACTGGCTTCTGGAACAAAATCATTTGAGTTTATTAATATATATTTTTTTTAAGTATGCAAAATTATACTTTTTCAATAAAATATTTAACAATTCATATCATACTATTGGCAATTTTTTATTGGATAAATTTTTTTAACGAATAAAGCCAAATTAAATGCTAGATAACAAAGTAGAAAATTTGAAGTTTAAAGAATAAAGTAGTTTTTAAAAATTAAGTTTAGTAAAAGCTTAATTTACAAATATTTTTGTTAATTAACGTGTGATTCCTTTTTTACACGTGTATTTATTTTCCCCTCTCCCTTTAACCTCCTCCCTCAATAATATTCTGTCATAATTCAGCCCCTACGGAATCTTTTTTTTCTTTTCTGCATTCATCTCTTTGTTTGTTTGTTTTTTATCATTTATAGATATTTCATTGTAAATGAATTTTAAAATATCTTTATACCTGTTTTGCATATCGATGTTTGTTTAAATCGAATTTTATTTTAAATACTTGTAGCAGTATTCTCAAAACTTGAGTTTCAGAATTTATTGATGAGTATAGATTGAAAAATGATATTGTCTCTATTCGTCTGAATATTTCTATGATCCAAAGTAGGTCTCCTCTCAATTACTTTGGATAATATATGTTCTAATATAGTAGGAATGTTTTGTCAGAGGTGCCAACTATTGCGATTTATCTATAATTATTAGGATTTCAAAAATAGCAATTGCGAGACAACAATCTTGCAATTGCTATTTTTGAGAATTTTTGAAAAAAGGGGTAGTTTTTTCCTATAATTACAAGAGTTATAAAGTTTTGTTGTGCACTAACAACTAATCTATAATGTTTTTTTTTTCCCCCTATTTATTAAGAAATTCTAAAAGCAATACAAAAAGAAAAAAATTTGATAAAAATAAGAAATAGTAAACAAGATATCTTAACAA
The DNA here is from genome assembly GCA_949128135.1 of Parasteatoda lunata. NCBI lineage: Eukaryota > Metazoa > Arthropoda > Arachnida > Araneae > Theridiidae > Parasteatoda > Parasteatoda lunata. The sequence goes on along the minus strand of OX421979.1, from coordinate 63,042,877 downwards.
ATTGTATTTTATACTCTAATATAAAATTACATATATTTTAGACTCTTGACATTTTAATTTTGCCTATCAGATTTAAAATGCTTTTTAATATATAAATTGGCATGAATATCTTTTTTTTTTTTTTTTTCACTTCTGTATGATCTCTTAATTAATTTCATCAAATGTTTTACATTATATCAAAAAAATATTTTATGTTTACAAATACTATTTTTTTCTCTTTAGGTCATGGAAAATAGTGTTAGCAAAGAAATTTGTAAAAATTCTATTGAAATGTACATAATTATGTCCTAATAAATATTGTTTGGCATACATTATTGTATTTTTTATAGAGCCAGTTTTGTTAGCATTAGAAAACTTATTTCATAAACAGCTTTCAGTTGTTATTATCTTTTCTTATGCGTATGTTCCTAAATTCATTGAAAAGTCATTTAGAACTTTACTCTTCAATTTTCAAAGCAAAACATTCATTCTTTAATGCATTTATACATATGGATAGTTAAAATTCAAGATATTATATAGTTAAAATTTAAGAAGAAATTCATCGAACTTGTGATTTTATCTTTTTATTTATCTGAAAATAATTTCTCATACAAAATAAAATAAAGGATTCAATTTAATACTAGGTAACCACAGAACAGGGAAAAGTCTTGAAATTTTATCAATCAAGAAAGATTAGGGAATTTAATTGAAATACCCAAAAAGCCTTGGGAAATGAATTAATTTGAGGTATCTAAATTTCAATATTTTTTTTAACAAAAAATTGGTCTTGTATAAATTTTTTTTTTTTTTTAAATGCTTATTTTCAACTCTAAAACTTCCTTAAACCAAGAGTTCTTTAGTCTTCATGGTTGGGTTAAAAATTACAACGCTACGGAGTTTAACATTGATAGTCATAAACTCAAAATTAGTTCTGCTGTTCAATGACAGTCATACAATTTATTTATTTATTTTTTAAAAGTAATCAATCTGCTAATTGACAAAACATTTTATACAATTATCCAAGTTTAGTGCTGTTAGCAGCTTTTTTAACTGGTTGATCATACCGACAATTATCTTTTGGAAAAGAAACATCAATGTTCTCAAAATAGTTATTCTTTATTGTTCATAAAGATGTACAATTAGATCAAAATAAAATAATATATACTTAGATCAAAAAAATATTTTAAGAAATAAAAATTGAATCTATAAATTTAAAGATAAATAATTAATATTATATTAAATCTTAAGTAATACATCCATGAATTAACATTTCTGCCTTTCTCTGATGGATAATATAAGTACACAATATATTTGCATGACAAGTTTTAAATAGTTTTTTTTTACTAATGTATCCCAGTCTTCTGATTTTGAGAAACACTAAGCTTCCTTTTTGTTTAGAGGTGTTGTACTTTCAACTGATAGCTCTCTGTTAGCCACTAAAGATCTGAAAATAAATATTTTGTGAGAGAATTTGCTCTATTACAAACTAAATTCTTAGTAAAGCCAGTATTTGAGATAAGAATAGCTAGTTTATGATTTCTAATAAATGTTTAGCAATGAAAGAAAGTCTTAGCTTTTTATTTTATATAAATGAATATTTTTTACTACTTCTAAAAATAAATGAATTGTGCTTAGAAAATATAAAGTAAGTTAAAATAAATTTTCACAAGTAAAAAACACAGTTTGCCAAATCATTTTAAGTATAAACGGTAAACCAAACCTAATACAGGCAGACTTCTATACCAAAGTTTCCATTTTGTGAATTTTTCTGCAATATTAAAATGATTTAAAACATAAAACATAATTAAAAATGTTTCATTTAAAATTAATTTCAACCTGGGAAACACAAAATAAAACAAAAGTTATTCGTTGAAGTACCAACTTAATTTTTTCCAATAAACTTCTCTTTGGAAAAACAGGCAAAAAAAATTAAAGGATTTTCAACTAATAATAAAAATAAGAGTTACTTAATAATAAAAACTAGTTTTAAATATTAATTTAAACTTTAAATTATGCTGGATTATAGAAAACTATACACGGGGTACAATGGAAGAAATAAATTAGTATTCGATAACTACAGTCGGACTTCTATTTAATGAACTTCCATTTTGCGATTTTTTTTCTCCTCCAGGAACCAAGAACATTTGGGAAATTTCTTCGTAAAATAACTTCCAAATAGCGAAGTGATTTTTTTATTTAATGGACTTTTTAAGAGCCTATTTCCCAAAATATTTCAAACTTGTTAACTAATTTTATGGGGAAAAGCACTTTGGATTGATTTTTGCAGCCACTTTTAGAGAAGGAGGTAAAATCTCTTTTTGTTACAGGAAATGTAACACCTCTGGAAGAGGGGGGAAAGATGGAGGTGATGGGTCTTCAAAATGTGTGGTCCCTTATTGGCACGACCCATGTTTCACTGTGTCTTTATCCTCCTATCACTGTCCACTTCCCTTCTAGAAGAACTTTAAACATTCCCCTTTTTCACGCAGTTGAGCCCCATGCCTTGAAGTAGCCTCCTGTTTTTCAGAGTGCTGCTTGCTGTTCTTGCCACTGAAAAATGTTCAAGCGAAAGTCCCTGACCATTAAAGAAAAAAGTTTAATTCTTCAGGAGGCAGACAAAGGTGTGGAAAAAAAAGGATGTTGCTTTAAAATTTGATATTCCTCCAAACAGCATATCAATCATAATAAAAACTGATAATAAGATTGAAAACTATGATTTATCGAATTCTTGTTCGAAACATTTAAAAACATGTCTATGAAGATGTGGACGAGGCGGTTACGGAGTGGATGCACGCAAAACTAGATAAAAACGTTCCTATCTCCGGACCTTTTATAACTGAGAGAGCTATAAATTGCAAAGGCATTGAAACACGAATTTTGATGAAGTAATGGCTGGCTTGATAAGATTAAGAAAAACACGGAATTATGGCAAAAGTAATATCGGGTGAAAGTAATGACGTCAATGATAAAGATTTGCAAAATGTGGATTACAGACACTCTTAATAAAAATTTAAGGCTGAAAACATTTTTAATGCTGATGAGACAGGTTTATTTTTTACATGCTTGCATCAAAAGACATTAACATTTAAAAATGAAAAATGCTTCGGAGGAAAACATAGCAAAGCAAGAGTAACTATTATGTAGGTGCAAGAATGACTGGCCATCTGAAATTGAAACCATTAGTTATAGGAAAAATACATGATGCTTTAAGGGCACAAAATTTTTGGAGGTCGATTATAACTTCAACAAAAAATCATTGATGACGTCAGAAATTTGTGAAAAATGGATTCAAAAGTTGGACAAACTTATGATTGCAGAGTGTCGCAAAATTGCTCGAATTTTCGACAATTGCCCTGCCTATCTAAAGGAAATCAACCAAAAACTGAAAAACGTTACAGTTTTTTACTTGCCTCCAAACACTACAACCAATGGATCAAGGGGTGATTCAAACTACACTACCGCAAAAGAATTGTTCGAAAAGTTATCACTGCTGTGGAAAATAAGCAATCCATGTCGAAGATTAATTTACGAGAAAGCATAACAGAAATTTCTAAAGCATGGAACTATGATGTTACAGATCGTACCCTTTCTAACAATTTTGTTAAAGCTAGATTCTTTGTCAGTGCTTAAAATTTGGAAAATGCATAGGACAAGAATGATATTCCTTTAGAAGAAGTTTAAAAAAGAATTTAGGTACAGCTAAAAGAGAACCACGAAGTTAATGATGATGTACTGATTAATTATTTTCTTTATATTGATTTTGAAGCTGAAACCACAGAAACATTTAACTGGATCGGATATTCTCGACAGTGTGAAAAGTAAAAACAATCCGCCACATCCTCCGAGCAATTTTCCAAATTTTTAATTCAATAATGTATATTTTTATTAAAATTTAAGATTAATCTTTACTTGAGAGCTCCACATAAATATAAAAAATAAAGTATTTTTATTTATTATAATATGATTATTAAGCAATTTATGGCATTTGTTTAATTGCTTGTCAACATTACTCCGGAATAATATATAGACAACTGAAAACTAAATCATTCAAATTCTTAAACGAATGGTTAATAAGCCAATCAACAATCGAGCCTTTTCAACAAATAGTAAATTTCATCTAGTACCAGGCCCGTCGTCAAAGGGGGGGGGGAGGGTTGTCTCCACTCGGCAAATTCAGGTTGAGTCGGAATTTATTTATTATTTTTTTTTTAACAAGCTAAAATTCCGGTTTAACCGAAACTCATTCATTGCCGGATTTCAATGTTATCTGAGTTTCGTCCGTTTCGGGATTTGGCAAATCTTGCTATGAAATGTGAGTTTTCCAATTCAGTTTCTTCTCTCTTCTCCAAGAGCAACCATTTATGATAATTCGAAGCAAGATGACCTATAATACAAGCCAAAATCCCGACTTTGCCGAAATTTTTTTATGGTCGGATATTTCATCAGTGATGATATTCAAACGGCAAATCTTGCTGTGACATGTGAGTTTTCCAATTGAATTTTTTTGATAAATAATTCTTTAAAGGTATTTCTTATGTATTTAATATTTTTTTAACATTATCTTTTTGACTAAAGTTAACAGTTTTTCATTTGTTTAAGTTAATTATTAGTAAAAAGAAACTTAATAATTTTGCAATTATGTAAAAATTCAATTCTCAGTTTTGTATTAAAAATGCAGAATAATCATTTTAGCATAAATGTTTTCATAAGTTTTTAATTGTTAAATCTATTAGCGTTAACTGCACCAATGATAGTTAAGACAAATGAAAGAATTTTCAGCAAGATGAAATTGATTAAAACCATCTTCGAACAACAATGACTGGTGAACGCCTAAATTCACTGCTATTACTCAAAGCAGAAAAAGATATTGTTAACAATATTAAGCTTGATAAGTTAATATTTTTCACTTTTAAAACAATGCCGAAATAAATTTACGTAGCTAATATAATTACTATAACGTAACTTTGCTAATATCTTAATTTTTTTTATCCTTTTTATGTGAATTTCTTCATTTTTAATTTAAATGACCAATATATTCAATGTTTTTCTTCATTATTTTTCTTATTTTTTAAAAATGAAAAGACAATTTATTTTTGAATTTTGTTTTGAATCAATTTCTGATAGAAGACTGTATTTGCTGATTATGACTTACTTTCTTATCTTCAAACAGTTGCTCTAATTAACTTATGGTAACAACGTTTAGATGAAACAAAATATAAATTTTTATAACTAAGTGATTTTTCAAAAAATATTTATATATAAAGTAAAAGTATTTAAAAGTTGCATTGAAAAACAGGAAAATTTACAGCTTTATTTTTTTAAATTATTTTCACAGATAATTATTGATTACTGAAAACTTATTTCAATTGAATAAGTTTCAGTTTATTTAAAAATAGTTTTTTATTTAAATATTTTGTTGCCAATTTAATAATAAAAATGTATAGAAATGTAAAAACTTTATTTTCTTTTTATTATTTTGAATATTTACTGATACCATTTAGTCATAAATAATACCGCATTTATCACCTATGGCGGTTGCATTTTTAAGTGCTGTAAAAATTTTTTCGATGAATAGCATTATGTTTATAACTAGTCGAAATGATTTCAAAATAAACTTTGGAATATCAAGTTTTGCGGTGCATTTGAACTCTTTTATTTGTTTTGTTTTGCGTGTCTATGAAATTCCTCCTGTATTTGGTTTTTTGTCTGTTAATTAGCAGTCCTATTTTCTTTTCAAATTTATTCTACATTTCAATTAGTGTTTTTTCTCTTCTGGTTATTAAGACTACGTCTGCAAAAGCATGTGTGAATAGCGGTTCATAATAGTGCACCCTCTGTTATTAGTATAGATTTCTGGTAACTTTTTCAAGACAAAAATTAATGTAGTAGGGATAATTAACTACTTTAATCCTGCCGACAAACCTGTCAAATTTTTTAAAAAAAAACATTAATAGGAAGAGATTTGTGTTGTGTGTGTTACCAAGAAATAACCCTGACGGATTATTTCCGCTAAGGTGTGGACATATTGTGACTGTATGAGCTCAAAGTTTTTAAATCTGCTTCTATATGGCTTGAATAATTCAAGATCTAATTCTATCTGAATGTTGTAAGTTCTAATTTCTTTTTACTGTTCATTAGTTTCTGATTGCTAAATACATAATTACACACAGGCTTTCATATTATATTTGAATCTTTGTTTAACAGCACTCTTTTTTACGACTGTCTAATTTAAAGAAAATATTTTGAGACTCCTTAATGGTAGAAAAATCTCTATGTAAGGTCAAAATTTTTTGATATGTTGGTAAAAATATTTTTTAACTCAGCAAAGCCCAACTATGACGAAGATAATCTTGCTGATTTAAGAGCGATAAATGTAATTTACACAGACATTATAAATGAAAATAATGACGAAGAATGTGACATCAAAATAAACTAATGAGTCAGTCTTCTGACAGACGCAACAACTGCTATTGATGTTTTAAGCAGTTATCTTATCCAATGTGGAATGTGGCTCATTTAATGTGCTAAGAAAACTAGAAAAAAAAATATTATAATGAGATCGCAATTAAAGCAATCAACTTATTTTATTGTTTTAAAAAAAAATTGTACTTTTTTTTATTTTTCATTCTTGAAATAATGCAATTTGTGCGATAATAAAAATGGAAAAAGTTAAACACGCTTTTTTATTACAAAATAAATTATCAGTCTCAAAAATTTTTAATGAATAGCAAAGGAAAGAAGAGGCGAAAAACTTGTAAGAAAACAGGAATAGTGCTTGCGCATATACAGTTTATAACATTAAAACATATTGGCAGAATGTTTGTAATTCAAAAATTATAAAAAAAAAAAAATTAAAAGGAAAACTTACGGATTATCTGCAGCTATTTTCTTTGTTCCAGTACTCATTAAAACAAAAGGTAATTCAGCTACAACCTCCCTAGAAAAAAAAAAGGATGATTTAAAGTACTTAGCTTGTAAATGATTCTTTATTTAAGTTAAAATTCATTCGATTACAGATAAAAAGTAAAGTATAACAGAACCGAATGTGATTTTTTATCCTATAACCCTATATAACCAATAATCTTAATTATCATATTTAACATAAGGCCTTCAGTCTTGTTTTTCTTGTTGTCCGCCCTCATTTTTGCCACCTGCCAAAAGGATAATCGAGCCTCCATGATAATCGATTAAAGGATAATCGAGCCTCCATGTTATTGCGAGTGACCTATTTAACGTCCTTGTGCCCAATCAAAGGCAACACTAGAATTTCATATTAATGTAATAATCTATAGCAGTCATGTTGTTGCATATCTTCGTTGTTTAGCAACGCAAAATCAGGTCTATGAAATTTGTCTCTTTGTAAGTCCAATACTTGAATTGGGTTTGTGAAAAGATCTTGTCCGGAGAGACTCAGACAATCTAATATATGGTCAGGGGTAACCTGATGGTCAGCACACTTCACGTAGGTTGAGAAAATCTTTTTTATTGCAGTCATAATTATTTTAAAAGAAATAAACCTGCTGATATTTTTTTCGCTACGACAGGAGTCATACTCTTCAGGGAAAGCATGGGAATCTCAATTTAAAATTAGTTCAGAGAAAATAAAAAAATTTCATAACACCCGGAGGAATATAAAAGCTTAAAACCAGTGAAAATGACTTTTTTGTAATTTTTTGGTAAATCTCTTCCCATAAAAGGCAGTCGCTATTCCTGTCTATAGCGGCCTCGCCAAACGCTCTGTACCATGGAGGGGGCCGATTCGAATCCCACCATAACCCTGATGTATTTCAGTGATGTCCTGGTGAGACCATCCATATAGAGCCGTGGTGGGTCTGGAGGTGGTCTAGGTTCGAATTCGGGCGATGGCTAGTTGATACGAATTCCGCACCGAAAACAGTGCTGTTGTGAAATATCCTCAGTGGTAGACGGATCATAGGTTAGAGTCCCTTTGCCGCCAGGTTAAACGTGGTAGATAGTTCCATTACGAAGTCTTCCACGAAAGCGAATTTCTCCCAATACTTTATCTAGGAGATTCCTAGTCAACTGGATTGGGTTCAAAATTAAAGTTACGGTGTTGATTGATAGTCGTAAACTTAAAATTGGGTCGGCTATTCAACGATGGTTATAAAATAAAAAATCATCCATATAGGAGCCGTGATGGCCGAGAGGATAGGGCGCTCGCCTCCCAATTAGATCACTCGGGGTCAAATCCTAACGATGTCTGGTCGATACGAATTACGCACCGACCACAGTGTTAACGTTAAAATATCCTCAGTGGATCATGAGTTACAGTCCCCTTGTCGTCAAGTTAACCGTGAGAGGTTTTCCTGTTTTTTTTCTTCCCTTTCTATGTAACGCTAATGCGGGTTTGTTCCATCAAAAAGTCCTCCACGAAGGCAAATTTCTCCCAATACTTGATCCAAGTGTTTCTTTGTCTTCTGGATTGGATTCAAAATTACAAAACTGCGGAGTTGAATACTGGCAGTCGTAAACTCAACTGTTCAACGACGCTTATAAAACCATCCATATAATGATATTGTATAATGCAACCAGATATTGTGTAGGAATGGTATTAGTTTTGTGTTAAGATTGATGCACGTTAATTTTAAATTTTTCCCGCTCTTTTTTTATTGCTATTTTTTTTCTACCAATATTAATCTTGTGTCTTCTAAACTGTTATATGTCACTGTTGTACGTGTTATTATACTGCGGATCTTTAGAAAAACTTTGGATTTTCTTCTAAATATTGAGTATGAACTTTACACACAATTGTTGACACAAATACTTTGTTTTTTTAAAAAAAGTAATTGAAATTATTATGCTACTAATTTTTTTTAATTTATTTGTTTAATTATTTATCTAAATATTCATTTTTTTCTTTTTAAAAACTCAGATTTATGAAATTGAAACGTCCTCAGTTGTAAGAAAGCTTTACGAAATTTGTAAACTATTGAAAATCAATAACATAGCTATTGTTAATAAGATTAAGAAAAATAAGTTACAATGTAATTTGCGCAGTTTTAGTAGAATTCGTAATGAACTAAAAATCGGAAACATCAATTTATGCAATTATTAATCAATGGAAAACTAAGAAAGAAAGCATTTGACCATCATCTCCTATCCGCACCTCATTATTACAAGTTAAATGCTCTGATTACTTATATGAAGTGAACCCGTTTTCGCATAAATCAACTTATTTTATAAAAGTCGTCAAAGAAAATTGTCTTTTCACAACATTTACTAATTTTTTAATATCTAATTGCTAACGAATAAGTAAGAAAAATCAACAAAATATAGTTTTAAAGTGAATATTTGCTACCTCTTTATTTATTTATTTTGCGTTTACACTCTTTGGCATAAAAGTAGGCTTAAGCGCAAATCAATTGTTGTCTTATTCCACTTGTAATACTGACAAATCTATTTTAAGGTAGAGGGGTGCGCTTCTTGTTTCCCGTGGCTCGATCTTTGTCTAAGAATTCCATTTCTGCCACACACATACGTCACAGTCCGTTTTACAGAGAGGACACATTCACGCACCATCCATACATTCGCAGATCGCAATTTTGACCTAAACCAGAGCACGACCAATCTCCGATTCAGTACCCTCAGAGGTCTTGATTTGTTTTGGGAACTTGGCGGACTTTTTGAATCCGACAGATTTAGCATGCACCACTCACCATTTTGTACACGAGGAGTCTTCGGCCGGCAGGGATCGATGTCACGACCCCTTGGACATGGTTCCAACGCCCTACCAACCAGGCTATCCAGGCCGCAAATCAGTTTAAGTTTTGAATAATCTTAGCAGTGTACTTGTTAAACGAGGCGCGCTGACTTTCACTTTTCGGATTTGACTTTCACTTTTCGGATTTGTTAAAAACTAACTTACCCTCCTAAAGCTCCTAAGATAAGTTTAACCTTTATTGAGTACGATACAATAATGCCAAAAGGATCTTTTTCTTGGTCTTCAGGAAGTCTGAAAAAGAACAAATAGATAATAAAAAAAAATTTCGAAAGGGTTCACTATTTTATGATTTTATTACTTTATTGAAAACTAAAACAATCATTATTAGGTAAAGAAGTCATTCTAGTCCTAGAATTCCACGAGTAATGAATTGTAGAACAAACATCAGGAATGGAGAGGACACTCAAAATATAAAAAATTTAAATGGATGGTGTTTTCTACACTGGAGAGCGCTGCATGCAAGCTCTTGACTGCCTATACTTCCGGGTCACTGTTTTTAGTGTGTTTTGAAGCCATTTGGCTCACAACGTGATCATTGTGTTTTGAGACTATTGAGTAGTATTTCTTGTATACGTGTATTTGTTACGTGATTTATTATTTGTGTTTAAAAGAAGAATCGTCATTTGAAGACCTATAATTTCAAGACGTAAGAATTGCCATTGGAAAAAAGAATCATTATAAAACACTTCTTATCCCGTTAACAATGTACCATCTTAGGAATTTAAACCTAAATGATAATTTGTAAAATGACTTCATCTGGCTGCTCAAACAATATGTTAACTCTAACATATGATGGTGCACGGCTTGCACCAAGAACAAACAGTAATAAACAAGTAAAAAAGGGTCGAATCAGAACTGCCAAAAAACCGAATTCTTTCTAAATCTAGCAGCTATGTCACCTTTTTTTAATAATACATCTCGTAATAACTGAAACAAATTTTCACTTCAAACTCACCAGAATTACTTAATGTCTTATGAAATACAGCAGATTTGAGCTCAGAAATTATATAAGTTATTTCTTTTATTAAAAAAAAATTATCTGTTTGGAAATATCGCCTCGCAGAATAAACTGTAGTGTGCAAAAAGGAAAGGGCAATCATTATTGAAAACAACAAATATTTAATATAACAAAAAGGAGATCCATATTATTAGGGTGGAACCCTTCAGATTATATAAGTGTTACATTAGAAGACAAAATTTAGTCAATAATGCTTACTGCTTGGTGGTTCAGTGAAGACTGACTGTCAGCCCTCTAGTGGGGAATTTCGAATTAATCAAATTTACATCTACTTTTCTCAACACTCCCCACCTGATAATTTTAAATTAAAGAAATTATCATAAAACAATAGCAAGTTTCTACATTTCACATTTTTTCAAACACATTACATATTAAAACTAAAATACAAAAATAAACACTAATCAATTATTTTTAAGACAGTAAATATAATTTGAAGCATCAAAATTAAAGGAATATTAAATTATTAAAATATCATCAGAGTGTTAATTATCAGTTTTTAGTTCAGCTCTAAGGGATAGAGCAGTTGTACTGGTCTCCTATACACCCCAGTTTTAGTTTTTATAAGACAGGATCTAACTAGTCCGTCACGACCCTTATAGGCTTCAAGGACACGGCCTAAGTTCCATAAAAATTTGGATTTACCTTTGCCTTGAACAAGCACTACATCACCTGTTTTTATGTTTTCCTCACAGTTAGGTTTGTTGGAAAAGTGATGTTGCCTCAAAGTCAACAAGTATTCATTTTCCCAACGCAACCACACCTGCTTCAGAAGACAAGTTTGATATTGCCTTCTTTTTATCAGACTTTCTCGCGTTGCAGTCACATTGATAAGCTCAGAGAAATTATATGGATATTCGTTGACCAGTCCAGAAAACAAAAAATGAGCAGGTGTCAGGGGCTGTAGTTCTGACTTATCATCACTCACATATGTGAGTGGTCGACGATTAAGGACGTTTTCAATTTCAACTAAGATAGTCATGACTTCTTCGAAGGAAAGTTGAGCTTTTCCAAGTATCTTTTTGAGAGGTTCTTTAATGCTTCTCATCAACCTTTCATAAAACCCTCCCCACCATGGGGCAAGCTCAACAATAAACTTCCACACAATGCCTTCAGAGGAAATGAAATTTTGAAATTCTTCTCCTCTAATAATAGAAAAGAAGTACGTTATATCTCTTGAAGCAGCCTTAAAAGTTGCTGCGTTATCAGAATAAATAGTTTTACAGTTATTTCTTCTTGACATGAAACGTCGTAAGGCTAAGATAAATTTATTCGTAGACAAATCGGAAATTAGTTCTAAATGTACAGCACGTGTGACTGCACAAGTAAACACAGTAATATAAGATTTCAAAAGTTCATCTTTATGTTTTACGTAAATAGGCCCAGTAAAATCAATTCCAACCACTGAGAAAGGCGGAGATTCTGAAATTCTATCTTTAGGCAGCTCTCCAGTACGCTGATTGGCTGGTTTGGCAAAGTGTTTTTTGCAAACCACGCATCTTCCAATAATTCTTTTCACAAGTTGTCTGGCTTGTGGAATCCAATAACTTTTCCTAATCTGCGAAAGAGTGACATTAACTCCGCTATGAAGCAACTTTTTATGTTTTTCAGTGATCAAAAGCTCGGAAAATTTCGAATTCTTGGGTAGCAGTATAGGATTAATTGCTTCAGGATCCAATTCAGATTGAAACAGTCTACTGCAAATTCTTAATATCTGTTTCTCATCTAGGTATGGACGAAGACAAAATATGCTGGAGTTATTTTTTATATCTTCCTTCTTCATCAAATTTTTAATTTCTTCTTGATAATAGTCATTTTGCGCCTCCTTTATTAAAATAATTTCAGCTTCTTTTAATTCTTCAGTAGTTAATGGACCTTTCAGTTTGTCGTAACTTCGACAGTTTTGGATAAACCGCTTTGACCAAGCCACAATTCTTTTCACCTTTAATAAAGAACTGTAATTTTCTAAAATCAGTAAAGTCTCTTTAGAATTTGCGAGGCAACTGTGTTGAGAAATAACGCTGTTTCTAAGTTCTAAATCAACTGAATGTTGCTGATTATTAATTTCAGTATTTTCTTGAGGCCACTTACTTTCATCCTCCATGAGCCAAGATGGTCCGAATTTCCATAAGTTATCATCAACAAGGCTTTTTAGTGACTCTCCTCGAGTTAATTTATCGGCAGGATTTGAACTTCCAGGACAATGTTGCCAAAGTTTAGGATCTGTCAGAGTTTGAATTTCAGACACTCTGTTTTGCACGAAAGGTTTCAAAGAGTTGTTATTCTTTATCCAAAAATATGTAATTTGTGAATCCGTCCACAAATAAAATTGTTGGCAAATGTCACTAAACAATTTGTGTAAATAATCATAGATTCTAGCACCAATTACCGCTGACATAAGCTCTAAGCGGGGCAATGTTAAAGTCTTTATTGGTGTTACCCTACTTTTGGACATAATGAATGAGGTCTTAATTTCGTTCGAAATATTTGCATATCTGAAATACGCTACAGCACCATAGGCCTTTGTGCTAGCATCAGTGAAAATATGAATGGCAATTTCTTTCTTATAATCACAGTTATCAAAATATTTCCGCTCTGTAAAAAAGTTCTTTAAATAGGAAACTTCAGAAATCCAATTGTTAAAGTCTGTTTCAATATCTAAAGGCAGAGGGTCATCCCAATCGAGTCCAGCCTTCCAAATTTTTTGCAACAAAATTTTCATCTTAATAACAAAGGGAGAAATTAAACCAATAGGATCATAGATTTGAGCTGCAAACTTTAAAACAGTACGCTTTGTGCACTGACTTGACCTAGATGACGACTGCTCTAAATTTTTATATTCAATCAATAGTACATCACTTTCTGTATCCCATCGAAGACCTAATACCTTTGCATGTGCAATTGATTCATTAATGGCAATACCATTTTGAATCCATAATTTCTTTAATTCGTTTGAATTAGAATTAAATTTCCGTAAATTCATACTCGCGGATTGTAAAATATTTACAGCATCAGATGACAGTCGATATGCATCATTAACTGTATCAGTTCCCCAGTACAGATCGTCCACGTATAACGAAGAACTTAACATTTTAACACAATCGGGTTTGTCATTAGCATATTTTTTAACGTGGTACTTAATTATTGCCTTCAAAATGAAAGGGGAAGTGGTAACTCCGAACGGTAACCTTTTCATATTCATAATTTTAAAACCTTCGAAATTATCATAATCAATCCAAAGAAATTTTAAATATTTGCGCTCATTTTCATCTATCTCTATCATTAGAAACGCCTTCTCAATATCACCAGAAAATGCTATTTCATGCCTTCGAAAATTAAGTATGACATCCAAAATATTCGGGTTCAAATTAAGACCTGACAATAACATATCATTAAGGGATTTTAAACCAATATCCTTCGAACTAGCATCGAAAACGATCCGAACACGAGATGTTTCTTTATCGGGTCTTAAAACAGCTGTATGCGGCATGAAATAACCAGAATTAATGGATTTATCCTTACATTCCTCAACAATTCCATCTTTTATCTGATCCTCAATAATTTTTGCATACATGTCAAAAATATTTTCATTTTTACTTAATCTTATCATTAAATTATCAAAGCGCTTTTTGGCAGTAGGGAAATTACTATCGAGATCATCGGGGTTTGAATTCCAAAGTAATCCGGTTTTGTAACGATTGTTTTCATATTTTAAATTGTTTTCAAAATTATCAATTGTTTCTTTATCTTTTAGAGATAAAATTTCACACTCCTTGGTGATACCTAAGGAATCGAGTGACCAGAATTTTCTTAAATCAAACATATCACCTGATTCAATTACACTTTTCATAACCGCTATGTTTTGCGACAATGTATGCTCCCGTTTATAACTACTTCCACTAATCACCCATCCAAGAACAGTTTTTATAGCACACAGGCGATTATTTATAGTTAACTTTTCATATAAAAGAAATTCCCAGAATAAATCTGAACCAATTAAGAGTTCTATACTCAGCAAATTATCATTATCTTCCAAATAAGAATCAGCCATATCAATTTTATTTTTATTCATAAATTCAATTACTTTGGGGTCGGGAGGTTCCACTTTAACTCCAGTAATGCATGGTATGACAAGAGTTCTAATTTTAGTTCTAAAGTTCGTATTTCTTTTGAAAATTTCGAATTCAACAACAGGGTAAGCCTTTTCTGTTGCTCTTTGCATTCCAAATGAATAAACTGATAAAACTTCGTAAGCAACCGGTTTTAAATTTAAATTATTTGCAACTCGTTCAGACAAAAACGAACGCTGGCTGCCATTATCTAAAAGAATTCTTGTCAATTGAGACGAAGAATCTGATTTAACTTCAGCAGTACAAGTCTGCAAATAAACCCTTTTACAACATTCAACTTTTTTATTATTACATTGGGAAACAGAACTAATAACTTCTTCATTGGAAATAATCGATGGTGGAGTTTCATTAGAAATTGCAACCAAATCAGAAGATTCATTTAACTTTTCCTCAGCGTTTTGAATTTTACTAATTTTAGCATTATTTATCCCCTTATTACCTCCTAAACAAATAGACCCATGATGACTTAATCCCTTACATTTATAACAAGGTAATTTATTTACACGACAATTCTTGCTTACATGAAACAATTTGAAACACTTGAAACAACGATTAGAATTTTTCAATAATTTTACCTTGTTTTGGGAAGACATATTACATTTGAAACTGTCATGGGGTTCAGAGCAAAAAATGCATATTGACTGAGTCATCTGTGCATTAAGCGCAGTAGCTGAGGGTGTGCCTTTATTAAAATTTTTGTTTATATACCTATTTTGCTCGTTACGCAAATTATAGCTACCTCGATGGTTATAGTTAGTCTTTTTATCATTTAAAAACGCAACCGATTCACGACATTCTATCTCATTCTTTAAAAACAGCAATAATTCATTAACATCAGTTTCATCTTTAGATTTCCGTTTTCGTTGAAAATCTAAAACCAAATCTTCAGGCAATAATTGTAAAATTATTGGTATCAAAAGTATACCATAAGATTCAGACTGAACTTTCATTGAATCTAAATTTCTAACTGCGATATCTAAATCATCGTACAATTTGCGTAATGCTGTAATATTAGAAGTATGTTTAACACTCGGAAAACTAAGTATTTTATTAACAAATGAATTCAAAATTAAATCTCTACGACCATATTTCTCATGTAATAATTTAATACAATTATCATAATTATCATTCGTTAAATCAAAACCTGATACAACATTACCTGCCTGGCCAGTAAGATGAGATTTCAAATAAATGAATTTTTCAATTTTAGAAAGTGATTCATTTTTATGGATTGTATTTTCAAAAGAATCCCAAAAGAAATTAAAATATTTCGGATCTCCCGAAAAGGGAACAATTTGAATTTTCGGTAATTTAATACTGGAATTGTTATTAACAACTCTTTTCTGCTCAGTTATAACCGAATCATTTTTTACAGTTTCAACTGTTTGTTCATTAACCGAAACCTTTATTCCTTTACATTTTATCAATTGCTTTAATTTAGCTACATACGTCAAATATTTATCCTGATATTCTTCACTATAAGCTAAATCTTCATCCAACAAATTAATATCAATTATATTTTCAATTTCCTTATTCAAAGCTATTAAATTTTGATTCCTTTCAATTAACACAGTAAGATTCTCATCTAATACATTTATTTCAACATTTTGCTCAGTTAATAATTTATCAATTTTATTTATTAATTTAGTAAAACTACTTCGTTCACTAGACCTTTTTCTTTTAATTCTCTCTAAATAATCTTTTTCAGCCATAATGAACGTTTAATACAAAGTCACACCCTTAGCAAAATAAAAACAATAAATTTTCAATAATCAAAACCTCAAAACGAAAACGAATTCTGCAACAAAGAAAGATATAAAAACGCTTACTTTGCACATACAAAGAATTAGACTAGCTGTTTCCTTGAAGTGATCATGTATCTTTCACTGTCATTTTCGATTTTGCCCTTGAACTTAAAAATAATACTTTATTTTCTCTTGCTTTAAATTCTAGTTCGTAAAATACTTCGTGGCCAAATGCACCATGTGCAAAAAGGAAAGGGCAATCATTATTGAAAACAACAAATATTTAATATAACAAAAAGGAGATCCATATTATTAGGGTGGAACCCTTCAGATTATATAAGTGTTACATTAGAAGACAAAATTTAGTCAATAATGCTTACTGCTTGGTGGTTCAGTGAAGACTGACTGTCAGCCCTCTAGTGGGGAATTTCGAATTAATCAAATTTACATCTACTTTTCTCAACATGTAGTAAGCAGCTGTATACTTTCTAAGCGGAAGTAGAGCAAGTCAAGAAATCGAGATTGTTGCGGTTTAATTTATATTGAAAACACCATCCGTAAATGTATGCTAAACATAAGTGTTTAT
Organism: Parasteatoda lunata; assembly: GCA_949128135.1. Taxonomy (NCBI): domain Eukaryota; kingdom Metazoa; phylum Arthropoda; class Arachnida; order Araneae; family Theridiidae; genus Parasteatoda; species Parasteatoda lunata. The sequence goes on along the minus strand of OX421979.1, from coordinate 63,025,680 downwards.
TTTTTTTCCCTGTTGTATACCCATTAAACTCTTTCAAAAATAGTAATGACATCCCCCCAATTTTAACTCTAAATATAAATTTTAAATTTGTTAATTTTAAATTTTTGTCCTTCGGAACCAAATTCATTTTATTCTATTCATTGAATTCAGTTTGACCATCGCCTCCACACGGTTTTTCATAAGTAGTCTGCGCAGACTATTTTAAAAGTGAACCGGTTGTGCGCATGAACCCAAATTTTATTTTAAAAGTGACTGAGAGAAATTTACCATATATATTTGAGAATTGAATGTGTAGTGGTTGACAAGTAAATAAGACAAAACAGTCATATTCATAAATTAAACAAATTTTTAGACATATATTTGCTACCACTTTCTTATTTTTACTAGATTTTCTATTAAAGGGCTCTGTCGTTAACTGGTTTACCTTCATAGTGGTCTGATCAGACTACCTATGAAAAACCGTGTTGTGGCTTACAGTTGTAGGTGGCGTTGGTTTGACTCGGATGTAATTCACACAATGTGCAAAAATTACACTTGAAGATAAAACTCATTAGCAGTGAATATTGATAATTACTCAGTTGAAGCTACCAATATATTATAAGTATTACAAATTCCTACACATTTGAAGCTGCCGAGGTATTATAAGTATTACAAATTCTTAAACAGTTGAAGAGTCGAGATATTATAAGTATTAAAAATTCTTACACAGTTGAAGCTGCCGAAAGATATTCCAGAACATGATTAATACTAGTGAAGTAACATTGGTATTTTCTATACAGAGTTGAAGTTTTAAAATCATGATATACTGCATTCTTATATAGTTGAAGCTGCCTAGAAATGTCGATGTTCAAAATATTTTGTTTAAATTGCCGAAGTTTTACTTTGTTATACTACATACTTACATAGTTGAAGCTGCCTAGAAATATCTATGCTCAAAATATTTGGTTTAATTTGCCGAAGTTTTACTTTGTTATACTACATACTTACATAGTTGAAGCTGCCTAGAAATATCTATGCTCAAAATATTTGGTTTAAATTGCCGAAGTTTTACTTTGTTATACTACATACTTACATAGTTGAAGCTGCCATAAAAACTGCTTCATCTCCAACAGGAGCATCGAGGGCTAGACCTCTGGTTTTCTGAGAATCAACAACTGTGGGATAAAGTTCTACGACTTTATGGAGAGTACCTCCTGGTCCAATTGGGCATCCGGATCTATACGATATAAAGTATTTGAATTAATATTACTGAAATCACTTGATTTGGAATGTCATTAATTCTGAAAATGCGGAACATTATAGCAAAATGATGACACATGCGAATTCTAATTTTCATGTTTTATTTATTCAACATATTATATATATACAGGGAGTACTAAATTAGACTGGCCGTTTTCGATCTTTAGTGAGTGTACGCTGTAAGAAACTTCTTGAAATTTGCGATTCTTGTCCATGACGCCGAATCGATAATCTTCCCGACACTCTGACGCACTGATTCGATATTATCACTTGAACGTCTTATTAATACACGACCAGTGTGTTTTAATGCCCCAAACTAATCCAGTCTCTTTGTAATTTCCTATTACTTTTTTCACGAAGTTAAATCAATATTTCAACCATATTTTGTAAGTAATTCAGAAACCGAAGCGTGTTGTTCTTTCATGGTAGTGTTACATTTTTGCTAACCCTAAACTACTAGCTCCTAAACCGTTTTTTTTTTCTTTTTTGGCAACACTAAATTAGGCAATTATTTATTTGAGTTAAATCTTGCTTGAATTTCGGGACTCGCGTTATGCATCTAGATGGAAAAGTGAAAAAATAAAAATAACAGGTAAGAATAATCATCATTTCATTAAAGCCAATTTTTTTAGAAGATAAAAACATAAATGATAAAGATATAATATAAAAAATTTTATATATATATATATATATATATACTAGCTGTACCCTTCGTGCGTTGCAACGCTTTCAGTTTGAATTTTAATTTTGTATTTAAGTGTGTAAATGAGATTTGCGATTATGATTTGAAATGAGAATTTTATTTAATGGTGAAAAAAACCAGTGATAGTCTCAACAGTTAATTCTCTAGGATATCGTTAGTGCATTTTCAAACAGACATGTATGGTGATGCACGCGGACCATGAAACATATTTTGGCTGATGATCTAAAAAAAGTTTGAATCAATGGCGACATCAGGTATTTCTGTTGATATGAGCGGGCCAATTTGTCATGGTGTGATTTTTTCAATAAGCCAAATCATGTGGCAATTCTCTTTTTGCCATTACATAAAATACATCAAACACCGTGTCTCTCCAAAAACATGAAGCTTCGCAATAAAACCAAGCATAGAGCATAATATTTGTTTTAACTCACGTGCGGTAATGCATCATGAAGATCTGATGATGTTTGCCTAGTATACAAAAGATCTTTAATTTTAGCTCAAGCAGGATTGCATGTGAATGTAATAAATAACTCTGGCTGCTCATATGCGCACCGACACTTGTAGCACCGAATGAAGTCATTTGGAAACAGGAATGTACCGGCATTTTTACGCCAAGAAAAGTTTCTATTATCTTGCTTGACCAACACCTCCTAGAAAGAGTAGGCCTCAGCACGGGTTACCAAAAATATCCTTTAGTAGTCCAAACGTAATGACATATTTCGTATTTTCAACCACTGCGCAGCTTAGTACCCCGAACGTAGATACATCTTTCTTATTTTTCAACAACTGCGCAGTTAACTTCGTCATATCGGACTACTAAATTTATCCGTGCTGAGGCCTTCCTTCTTCTAGGAGGTGTTGGCTTGACCCGATAACAACGTTGATAATAGCTCGGCGGGCGACGTTAAATCGGGTAGTTTCACTTTGCCTCCAGAAGAGCAAATTCCAGCTGTTTCATTCTTAAATTTTAGAGCACTACAGAACATACATAATTGATCCATTTTTCATAGTGTCGGTTCATAGTGAAATGTCATAGTCGGTTCATAGTTCATAGTCGGTTCATAGTGAAATGTACTGAGATTCAAATCAGAGTATTGGCAGCGAAGTGCGTTCTTGATTGATTTTCCTTCCTGCACCCCGTTGCTCTGATGCTTCCGACGAACGGGCTTGAGTAGTGCGTTCTCGATCGGATTTCATTCTTGCTTCCCGTTGCTTTGATGTTTCCGACGAACGGGCTTGGGTAGCGCGTAGTTGATTTGTTAACAGTCTTCTTTCCCGTTGCTCTGATGTTTCCAATGAACGGGCATGAGTAGTGCGTAGTTGATTTGTTAACAGTCTTCTTTCCAGTTGCTCTGATGTTTCCAACGATCGGGCTTGAGTAGTGCGTAGTTGATTCGTTAACAGTCTTCTTTCCCGTTGCTCTGATGTTTCCGACGAACGGGCTTGAGTAGCGCGTAGTTGATTTGTTAACAGTCTTCTTTCCCGTTGTTCTGATGTTTCCGACGAACGGGCTTGAGTAGCGCGTAGTTGATTCGTCAGTCTTCTTTCCCGTTGCTCTAATGTTTCCAACGAACTGGCTTGAGTAGTGCGTAGTTGATTTGTTAACAGTTTTCTTTCCTGTTGCTCAGACGTTTTCAATGAACGGGCTAAAGCATTGTGTTCTCGATTAGTTTCAAGTCTTTTTTCCCGTTGCTCCAATGTTTCTGAAACACGGGTAGTTCTCTTTTTGCTTGCTTGAGATGTTGATTGACTAAGAGCGATTCGTTTAGGCGGCATATTTTTGCAAATATTCTCTCTCAAACAAAAAGAAATGTAAAAGTTGACAGTGGCCGCAAATTTGCTACATCTAAAATTCACATATTTATTTTAAGTAATAAAAAAAGCAATAAAAATGAAATAATTTAAATAAAAAATATAATAATGATAAAATTTAAAACAAAAATCTATTTTTTAAATGAAAGAAATAAAATGATTGGGAATTCGAAAACTTTGTAATAATAAACATTCTAATAGTTTTCAAATGACAACTGTCAGCAATGAAACCTTCAAAAACTATATTTAATTGTACTAACCTAAAATTGCATAATAAATATAAATAATTATTGAAAACGTGCAATTTGAATGAAATTTGCTTTCACCTTTATTTTTATTAAGCAGTTTTCACAGTACTAAATCCGTGATACCACCAATAATTACGAAATCTATTCTCGTTGATTTTACGTGCTTGTGCTCACCTGACATAAAGAAATTTGCGAGAATTATAATTAAATATTAAAGAATATGTAATTTACTCTTCTAAGTGAATAGAGCTATAAGATAGAAAATATCACTGTTGTTATCTTCAAGATATTTGAAAACTGAATCGCTTATAGCAAAATTTAAAACAATGGCTAACTTTTAACCAATCAGAAAATTCCATTTCGATTTTCGCTGATATCGCTGGAACGGTTTGTCGCAGAATGTTCTAATGTCGACAGAAACCTTCCTCGTGCTTTGAACTATCTGTATGCCAAGTTTCACAGCTTTCTGTCGGATGGTTTAGGAGTCTATAGGGGACAGACACACATTCACTTTTATATATATAGATATAACACTTAAGACAAGAAAAACGACCTTAACGTAACACATCAGAAATTGCAATGTATTATCAACTTCTTTATACCACTCCCTACGCGGCGGAGAGGTGAGGACGCTTAGTACTCACTCCAGTCAATTTTTAAACAAAATCCTCGTTTAGGAATATATTATCAAATTGCATATTTGCAGCTGGTAGAAAGAAACCGATTGCAGATTTGAAATCGGTGACGCGGAAATACACAATATCCGTTCATAATACTTGTGCAACAGAAAACAAAAAAAAACTTCTCTCCGGTGTAATTGTTTCTTTATGTTAAAAAACTAAAAAAAAAAAAAAAAAAAGAGCAAAGTTGCTCATATGTGGCAGAAATTGTGAAGAAGTCAGTTGTGCTTACTCGGTATCCATAGAAGTTACTATTGTTCTACAATGCCCGCTCGCAAACATGCAAATATCAGCATTTTGAATTCCTACGAATAAATGAAAATATTGCTCAGTATTAATCATCTTGAACATGAACAAAAAATGCATACATTTAACACTATATTGACTTAAGTTTGGGAAAATCTATTAATATAAAATTATTCATTACCAGTTTATAATTGGAAATTTTAATTATAAATAAATAAATAAATTTTAACTTTTAAACCCATTCTCGTTGTTCCAAACTCCGAGGAGTAAGGTGTCATCACACCGTTTCGGCCGCGGAGGGAAGACCTTCCGTACCCAACGTGAACCAGTTTTGGATCTCGCTGCGATAAGGGAGGAATGGAAAGGATATGCCTACATCATGCAGCATGGAAATTTCAAAAAATCACAGATAGAGGCGATCGACATTGATGCCAAGATTGCTGAATATAGCCAAAAAGATGTTTCTCCTATGATGGTTGAACACCTCTACGGAAAGAAATTCTTAGCCGAGGAGATGCTTATCTTAAAGCATATCAGAGAATCCCAATGCTCTCCACCCCCAGCCACTCAGATGATAGAGGAAGTGCCTGCTGCAAAGACTGATTCACCCATAGAACCTGAAAAGACTTGTGTTCTAGAGACAGTACCAGAGCAGCCTGAGCCATCACCTACACCTGAAATTAGTGCTGAGGAAACTACACAACAACCCGAACCAGAGCCAACAAAGAGAAAAAGAAAGAAGAAAACTCCTTCACCCAAACCCACAGAATGTTTGGACATCCCAACTACCAGTACCATTATGGAACCTGTAGCTACATCCCCAGATGAGACCACAGCTCAAAATAACAGCAGAAAACTTAAATTTCTGATAAAAGGACTCTCCATTGAAACTAAGATTTCGATCTTGGAAGCTGAACTTACAGCTAGCGGTCATCGACCAATCAGGATCGAGCAATTCAAGAAGAGGTGTGGCCAAGGATATAAGCTCCTCCCCCTTTTCCTGATACTACTTCCAGACAGCCCTGAGAACAGAGATTGCATCAACATCAAGCAGATACTCACTACTACTGTTCAAATTGAACGTTTCCGAGGTGGACGATACGAGGTGCAATGCTATCGGTGCCAAAAATTTGGGCACACGCAAAGGAATTGTCAGAATGATCCTGCATGCATGAAGTGTGCGGGAGCCCACTTTTCCTACCAATGCACTAAACCCAGGAGCCTCCCAGCTACTTGCATCAATTGCGACGGAGATCACCCGGCCTGTTTTTCAGGCTGCGGTGCCAGGCCAAGGAGGACACCACCACAGAAACAGAATCAGCACAGGAGTGCAACACAGACAGCAAACAGATTCTTGCAGATCTTCAGAGAACTCCAAGAACTACTACAAAACGAGGAGCTCGTTCAGCTGCTCCGATCCCTACTCCCAGTGACATAGTGTTCTTCACTTCTCCAACATGCTGACTACCCAGCCAAGACATCTATTTTTGTACCTGAACTTTAGCTACTACATTCAACCACAAGGAATAACCACATTGTTCCTACTACACGATGAAGGGGTAAAGGGCCGTTCCGGCCTCAGGCACCCCGACAAACCAAAAAGACTAGACTAGACTAGAACTTTTAAAATGCTTCTTTCTCAGAATTTGTATTACTTTTACTAGCATACAACAAAGTTTTGACTGTAATACTAGCAAGAGTCTAATTATTAGTTAAAATGCTTTCAGGAGCTAGGCTCCTACCTTTTATTTTTGGTAATAATATGCCCTCCCTCTAAAGTCATAGCATAAGATTTACTGGAGAGCAGAGATGCCAACTTGCTCCGCTTTGTAAAATAGTATTTTCTAGTGGTAGCGAAATTTAAGTTACTTTTAGTTTAGTATTTTTCATTTTAAGAAATTTTTTTACCAATAAATATCACAAATTATAAGAATCATATAAAACGCAACAATTTACTGGTTACTCTATTAAAAAGTGGGCGTAACTATCCTTCTCTAACGAATTTTAGTATATAATTTGCTACCACTTTATTAAAATTATTCCAGAAGGCGGAGCAAGTTGGCATCCCTGTTTACAGTATTAAAAAAGGTTATTTTTTTTTTTTAAAGTGGTATTATATTTACCCTTTAAGTCAATTGCAATATTCTAGATTAAAGAGACATAGCACATGCAGTGCAAAAGAGCTACTGCATACATATTCAAACTTGTTACGAAAGTATTGGACAGACAGAGCCTGTACATCTGGTATAAACATTTAAGGGTAAATCCCCTACCCTACCTCAAGTTCCACTCTCCAACTAAAGAAAGAATTAATTAACTATGTCGCTCAAAATCGAGGTAAATCGGTTTTCCATTTGAGACCCTTTGGCGTCATAAAGATTTGGCGAGTAATGACCTCCTTGACCAGGTGCGTTTTTTCCAACATATTTCTTCCGCCTACTCCATCAATCATTCAGGTAAGGGAAAAACTTTTTGGCGAAACCTACAAGACACCCACTTTTTTATAAAGGCATCGTTGCAAAATTGGACGTGTACTTTCTCAGACATAATTTTCCAGTAGACTTAATAGATTTTCTCTTTCATTTAATCAACATATTTTTTTTTTGGGAATTGTATAGATATGATAAGCTTCATTGAAGATAAGCATACGATGACCACAGTTCTTTTGGTTCTTCTTACCAAATTTTTTTTATTAAAATTTTCTGCCCCGGTGATTATTGGAAGGCAAACGCTTTATCTCCTAAGCCATCACGGCTCTCCCAGGATTATTGGGACAAACTTTAAGGAGAGGTAGGGGACATCACAAGGATTCTGATTTGCATGTCAACTCATGGCTGGGAATCGTCTTCATTTGCCGCCAGAGGGTGTTGTTCACAACAGTATTGGTGAAAACAGATCTGCAATGCCGCAGTTATTTAAGCTGCCATCGCCCGCAGAGGAGTATGCAACGCTTTAGGAACACTTAGCTGGCAGATATGCACATGATGTACGGATTGACAGAAAGAAATGCACGAGCAGCAGAAAGATTGTACCGTGAAAAGTACCCACAAGAGATGCACCGGACCTCCGGTTGTTCATTAATTTGCATCACAAATTGTGTAAATACGGATTTGTCTTAGTATGAACATCTTTTTGTGAGATTTATACATATAATCTACCACAGCACATGTAATATCTTTGGCCAATGCATATTTCAGATGAACTCAGTCTTGTGTCTCTTTGTTTCTTGTCCCTATCATATTACTTTCCCAAGACGCTTCCGATCATGAGTTGCAATGCAATTCGAAATCCTTGTGATGTCCCCTACCTCCTCTGAAAGTTTGTCCCAATAATCCTGGGACACCCTGTATGATTGATAGAAATCATTTGTGTATGAACTAAAACTCTACGCGGGGTGGCATGAGTCTGAGAAAATTAAAAAAATGATAGCAAATGTTTTATGAGGTTATAGTACATTTTATAGGCTTTATTTTCAGGTCAATTTTAGAAATTCAATTCGCCTTTCGTATCGCAGATATTTTACAAACATTTTTGGTTTACCCGTCCTCTTCGTGCCAGCTGGCACATAAGATCTCAAGTCTCTTTTTTCAGGCAACCCTGCTTTGAGCCAATCTCCCATCCATTTAGTTTTGCTTTACACAGATCTTGGTGCATTTATTTTTTGAAAATAAGTCTTGCCCTTCCTCTTTAACGTTTTCCATCGGGTGCCCAAGTAAGTGCGATGTTAGCAGGGCTTTCATTTTTTTCCCGTTTATTGTTTTTCTATATTAAAACATGAAAAAAAAATCGTTCAGAGGACAAACATTTCCACAAATAAATTGTTACGCTCCAATCCTGAGATACTAAATGGGCTTGTATCATATCTAAATATTTTTATAACTCAAATAAAAGAAACTCATGTATAATACGGTTAATCAGTGTTTTATTAAATTATACGTGTGCATATTTTTTTCAAACTTTAAGTGGTAGTCATTGCATGTAAAATACCAACTCAGTGTAAGCCCACGCATGCGCAAGGATTTTTTTTTATAGGTAAATTTCTCAACTTACCATAGACTTTGATCCTTTTGACAGTTTTATTGGAATAATTCCTGACTGCGATATTCACATTGACAGGATCTCCGTGAGCGAACACTTGACGATCCAAGGTGACTTCTAATTCCAGATGTCCTGGGCTTAGTAGAAAATCCTTCTTGATGACAGAGCATGGTTGACGGTTACCTATCAGCTGAGCTCTCTGTACCTTACGAATGGCCATCGATACTGAATTCCTAAATGGTTTGAGACGATACAAAAAAAAGTTATCACTTTTCAAGAAGAAAGTTCTGTCTGAAAATCACTTTCAGACCTGCAACCTTTTTCGGCTTTTAGGTGGAGATTTTTCGTAAATATTTGAAGTGGTAGCGGAATTTCTGTTTTAATACTTGATTGAAAAAAAAATTTGGCCACCACAAAATACGTATAGTTAAAAGAAATACATGAAATGACGGAAAAGCAAATAGCATTGTCTTTAGGTGATGGCGAAATTTTAAGAAGTTTTGCTAACTTAATTAGCAATTAACTGCCATTTTAAATAATGTGGGGAGCTAGAACTTCCAACTTGGTAACTCTGCACTATCTAAAACACTTTCATTTGGCTCAATCCTCACTTTGTTTATATTTTTAATTAGTTTTGGAGAGACGTATTGGCTCAAGAGATAGAGGAATCGCCTCTCAATGAGTTGATCCAGGTTAAAATCCCAGAGATAGTTGGTCGAAAATCTTAGAACTCCCTGCTCACACCGATCACACTGCTGACATAAACTATCCTCAGTGGCAGACGGATCATGGGATTGAATTCTCCAGTGGTCGGGCTAACCGAGGGACGTTTCCTTTTCCTTGTAATGCAATTGCTAGTTAGTTTTCTCAAAAAGTCCTCCATGAAGGCTAGTTTGTCCCAATACTTAATCCAAGGGCCGGGATAGCCTGGTTGGTAGGGCACTGGGCCCTTGTCCAAGAGGGCGTGGGTTCGATCCCCATCGGCCGAAGACTCCCCGTGTAGTAAATGGTGACTGGTGCACGTTAAATCTTTCTAGTCAAAAAGTCCTCCATGTTCCCATAACGAATCATACCTCTGGGGGTGCTCATCCAGGAGTTTCCTTGTCTTTTGGATTGGTTCAAAATTACAAGGCTACGGAGTTGAACATTAGTAGTCGTAAACTCAAAATTGGGTTGGGCTGCTCAACGACGGTTATAAAATAAAATATGAAAATACTTAATCCTGAGCCGTTGTGGTTCAGAGGATAGAAAATTCTTGGCGTTATCACTGGGGGTATTCGATGCCAGATAGCCCCTTAGTTCGAGCATTAATAGACTACGACTAATTATCTAAACTCAAATTCTGGGCTAAAATTAAATAAATAAATCAAAATAATGTTTTTTTTAGACTTGAATTTCCATTTTTGAATTCTAAACTGTATTTTATTTTTAATTTAAGACTCGTGAAATGAGGAAGCGAAGAAATCTCAGAACTATGTAAGTTTTGTTCCGAGGGTTAGCGACGATCTCAGCCCGAGCCCGACACGAGCTCGTTTTCGGGTTCGGACTCATGATGATGAAGTTTTCATAAAACGTTTTACTAATTTCTACAAAACTTTTTTACTACTTTAATAAGACATTCTTACACAATGCAGTAAATTGAAGCAGATGCTACTTTGTTTAAATATCTGATTAATTTTGGAAAAATTAAATTGCGTTTCCTTACGGACGAATACCAACCCCATCCAATATTTTAATTATTTTTCGCTCTCCCATTCTAATACGATTTGGACAGGTAAAAGGAGTAAGCGAACGATCTAAAAAAAGTACCAAGGATTGATGATCTTTAGCGAGCAGGGGAGGAAGCCCCATAGTTATTTAAATTAAAGTTGTTTTTTAATGCCTTACTTCATATAGATGATCAACACTATTGAATATAGATAACAATAAAAATTCTCTCAAATTTTTCTCTTTTTAAAATGACAAAATGTCGCAGACAGAGACTTTATAAACACAGCTCTTCAAATGTTTGTAGTGGAATAATGTTACCACTATTTAACATTTGAGATTATGAAAGCCGTATTTAACTCTATCATGATGTACGAGATTATTCGCCTTCTACACTAGGTTTTCTATATAATTGCAACGTATCGAGCGATTTATTCAAAAAAAAATTTTATTTATTTATTTTATAACTATTTTTATGTCAACATATAAGTCATTATAGTAAGTATTGTTATTGATTGAAAATGATTATTATTTTTAAAGGAAAATAAATAAGTTTTAATAGAATTTGCGTTTTGTTTAAATTTTAATGCAACGGAAGGTAACTCAAGCGCAGATAGTGTGACAAAGGAAGCCATTGGCATGATGAAAGTTTTAAATTATCATTGTTAAATCTTCGGTCAAATTTTCCAACAATAAACAACGTATGAACTTAATTCTTTAAAATTCATTAAAATTTCGCTTAAAATCTTCATTCACACAGCTAACCAAGTGTTGATATTGGAAAAATGTTGCTACTTCTGTTTAACACTTAAGATCATAATCGAAAGCTTTGTTTGAAAATACCTCCGGTACATAAATTGTTAAAATTTCCAATATGGAACTTGTTGTAAAATATGTCTCACCTCTTATGTCCTTTGTCATGTTGAGTATTTCCTACTGTGATTCTGACCTCGTAGTATACACCACATGGTTGTCCTTGTTCTTCAGGTCCAGTTTGCAACATTACAGAATGAGGAGCGTTCTCGGGCAGCTAAAATAAATGAAAATATAAAGCTAGGGAAATAAAATTATGATTTATGTGACCGATATTTATGCACAACAGAAATTATTATTGTTGTTGTTTCTAATAACACTTGAAAAAACCAAGCTTTTCAGACAGTGATCATTTTTTTTGCGAATTAAGTCAGGAAGGTGCGCCTTTCGTATGACTGAAGAGCACCACAAAGGTGAAAGTATGTCTTGACTCAAAACCCTACTGACAGATGGCAGCACCACTCACTCGTGAGATCACTTCTTCAATTTAGACATAGATCTGTAAGGAAAGAGAGTTCTCTCCAGATCCCTGTACTCCTGGTACTACTTAGCGACCGACCACAGGACTTTCAATTTTACGAGCTCGTATATCGCATTTACTCGGTGGTTCTTAGCGGAGTCGATGATCGAACCCTGCTCCCTTCCCTGTATCAAAGTCCGTTTATTATACGGTCATAATAAATTCAAATAGTATAGTTAGCAATATCATTTAAAAAAAAAAACTGATTTAAACAGATGTGGATGGAAATAGATTAAAAAATGATGTAAGTCTTTAATCAGAATATTTTTTTAAAAAGAGTCCCATCCCAACTTCTGATAATGAGGTTGCTGCTATTGTATTTTTAAAACTGAAAACAGAAATTTCTTTGTCTCCACACGTAGATAATCTAATGATAATAAATAAATATTTCTTTTTACCAATGAATAAAGGTAGCATTTAAAGATTTCGTTTACCTTGAGTGTAAAAGGATAGGCATTTGGGCCTAGTTTTTCTAAAAGCCGATCTTGCATCTTTGAGTTAGTCTTGGTAGTGGGTTCCTCTTGCATGGGACGAGGATAGATTTGTTCGGAGGCCAAATAAAGTTCTTTTACAAACTTTAAACCCATTACTTCGTCATCCTCTCGGCCGTAACGGAAAGTAGCAATCACGTGAGCATAGACATGACGATGTTTTAAGTATTCATCATCCAATAGAATAATGCCATCTGCAATATAATATATATATGTGGGTGATTCTCACGAAACATGACAATTCTGACCAAAAAATTTCTTCAAACTTAAAGTCTTCAAAATAATCTAATTTTTTTTTTTTTTTTTTTTTGCATACTTCTTTAGTTACACTTATTAATACCTTAGAGACAGCAGTGTAGTTTATTTACATTTGCTCGAGAAAAAAAAATAAAATAGAAATTCACCATATCTTGAATGCCAGGAAAATGACATATTAGCTTATAAATTTGAAAAAACAGTCATTTTAAGCTATTAGTAAGTAACAAAACCTAGGCCTTTATGTTGGGTGGACCATGAATTGCCTAAACTAATTATTTTATCCACTGTAGAAAGAATCAAAAATGTTTTTGTTGCTGATATGTACAGAATAAAATTGTGCGAAGTAATCTATCATTAAATAAAAAAAAAACCTTGATTACATTCAGTCATATAACAATCTTACATAAACTTGATATTAGATTAATATTTGCTTTACATTCAACTGTTTAAAAAATTTTCTGGTATTTGTTTCAATGTCATGGCATTCATAAACCAGGATAATGACAAATTCGCCATTTTATAGCATATAACTTTAATTTAATATTTTGGCCTAAGACGGTTATATTCTGTAAAACACAACAGGGTTTCTTAAAATAACTCAGATAAATAGTTTATGTTATTTATGATTTCAAGAAGCTAGGAAGATGACAACATAAAAACCTACTCACTCACCTTGAAAATTTTTTTGAAATAGATTTTGAACCAGAAAATTGGTTCTTTATTCGTGTAACAAGACATGTTCATATAGGAGGGTATCTAATCAATCTATTAACATAAGATATTGATTGCTGGCTCTAACTATTTCGGTTATAAACCACTAAATAAAAGTAGCTAGGAAAATGACAGATTTTCTTGGGACAAACAAATTATTCACAGCAAAAATTATTTTAAACGAAGTTTTTGTAAATAATACCCTCTGCGTATATTCTAGAAATGCTTACAACGGTTGAGATAAAAAAAATCAGATATTGAAAAATTTATGGGAAGTTTTGAAGCTAGTTTGGAAACATTGTTTGGGACATGCCAGGAAAATGACATTTTGAAGTTCAATTAAATTTTTTAACTATACAAAACAGTCATTGCTAGTGCAGAGTCATTTTAAAATGTTAACAGCGATGCTATTTATTATTTTTTTTTAAAAAAAAGTTCTTTTAGTATAATAGTATTAGATCTTGGAGCAAGGGACAGTGAACCGTCATATTTCGTGAGAATCACCCATATATTCATATATATATAATATATATATATATATATATATATGTAATACAAAAATTATAAATACTTTTGCATTAATAAAAGAATTAAATCTCTTTTGTTTTCATGAAATGTCGTTGTTAAAGAATAAGCGTAGAGATATTCTATTTTGGGAATTCAAGGCTGTAACATACCAATGAATAATAATTAGATTTATATTTCAAACGAGGAGTTATTTTTAGAATCTCTCCCTCTGTCACTTCCATATTAGGATGCATTAAATGATTTTCCTTAATGCGTAAGGATACTAGTATTTCAGAGATTGTGCCTTTTTACTCCAAAATGTGTTCGTATAAAACATAGGAACACTAGTTTTTGCGTGTCCTTTCCATCATGTTGTGATCCTGATAAGTTGTTCCAGAATTGTCAGAAGTCTTGTCCACCCCCTCCCTTGTGGAGAGCGGATGTGAACTGTTATCAATACCAACCTACCGTTAATAAACCATTTTAGAACGTATGTTGGCTTACGACTGCATTATTTAAGCTAACTATAACACTGATAAAAAGGATTTTTGCCCTTTATATATATATATATATATATGAAAAAAACAAAGCCCTAATTCATTCACTCATCACTACTCTTCCCACTTTCCATGAAGTTACAAACTCGTAATTGAGAACATCCGTTTTTTATGCAATATATAGAAAAATTAAAAAAAAGTTTATTTTGATATTTTCCTTTACGAAAAAAATAATGTGTTTTTGAGCTATATGTAAAAAAATACACCTGACGTATAAAATGAGGTTAAGTTTTGCACCAAAAATAACCTCATTTATAAACCTCAATTTCAACCTCATTTACACCTCACAAAATCAATCTCGTACCTAACTCAAATAATTTTAGTTTAGATCGGGTGAAATTACTCACACCTCAAATATACGTATTTTCTTGAAGTGTAGAAAAAATAATCCGCACATCTAAAAAAACAACCTCCCTTAAGCTGGTTGATAGTAGATTTTCATCAACCTCAAAACAACCTCGAGTATGAATAAAACAACTTCATACACTTTGATAATACACCTTGAAAGGTTGATCTTTTAAGGTTTTTTTTTTTTTTTTGAAAAAATTTACTTCGAATAAACCTCAAATCAACCATGACGCCTCAAAACAACATCATATAAACCGCAAAAAATACCTTTTTTTGTAAGGGTTATAATTATCGGGGTAGTAAGCTAAATTTACAGTATTGCTAGATGGCACGTCTTTACCACGATTGAAGTCATAAATTAAGACCGTGTTGTCCTTTATGTAATAAGTAAACAAACCAAAAAATTTCATTTCGATATTTTGTAATTATCGAGATCCATATTTAGCCTAATTGACACTAATATTAAATAGCACTTCTGTACCAAGACAGAAATTTCTCTAATTCTGACCATGTTATTCTTTAAGGGATGAGTTGAAAAACTAAAAATAGATTCATTTCAATGTTTTGTGATTATCGGGGTAATTGAGTGTAATTAGTCTAATTGACAGTAATGTTAATAATCGCGTTTTTAACAAGGTAGAAGTCGAATTCAGACGCATCTTTTTTTTTCTGACTCAATTAGAAAGGATGAAAATGCTTCATTTCAATATTTTTTTAATGATCGGGATAATTAGGGGCAATTAGACGACTATGTGGATTCTTGAAGCGTTGAGTTTGTGTGGGCAAACAACTGGCCAACGTTTTCACTTATTCTTAAATTTGCACTTAAAATAATTATGCTGAAGATTTAGATCAATGCTGTCGAAAGCAACATGAAAGAACGTGGAGCCACGAGGCGGTGAGTTGGTGTAGGTAGACCAGTTGGCGGCTAGTTTATCATAACTGTTCCTATGAATATTTGAGTTCGTAAATACTGTCTGTTTTCGTTAATTTAAGATATAAAGTGATAGTGAATTAGTTATATTATGCATTAATTGGGCCGGGATAGTCTGGTTGGTAGAGTGTCGGATTCGTGTTCCTGAGAACGATAATTCGAATCCAGCCGGCTGAAAATTTCCTGTGTATTAAATAGTAACTGGCTCACGTTACATCTGTCGGGGTCACTAAGACTTCTAAGTCCGCATAACAAATCAAAACCTCTGGGGGTACTGATCCAGTAGTGCCCTTGTCTTCTGGGTTGGGTTCAAAATCACATGGCTACGGAATTGTAGTCGTAAACTCAAATTTGGGTTCGCTGTTCAAAGACGGTTATAAATTAAATTCGCATTAGTTATAATACAAAAAATTAATTCATTAGATTATGTTGGGATCTCCAACGTTGCCGATCTTTCTCAATCTTAACAGGTTGAATGACATTGTTATTTTGTGCTACCGAAGCTCTTAATTTAACTTATGACTTTGTGGCGCACAGCACGACTTTTTTTTCCCCAGCAGGCTTAGATTTTTGTGAAGCCTATCATATTGTAGAGCAAGAGGACAGGATATTAAGAGATATCTCATGACTTTTGTCTCCTCGGTGTATGAAGTTATGTATTTCGTTAATCTTATCCGCTCATTTGTAAGGTTTTTCTGTATATTATAGTATCATACCCCGGATAAGCATCGGAACTTGTAACAGCAGACTTGCAAAGAATTGTAACAAAGTAACAACAGAGTAGCTACGAAACTTGTAACAACGAAATTAATCATTGTAATATATTTGTGATTTTTATTTACACGGTTCTATTTTATTCATAGCCCTTCTATTTTTAATAATAACTTATTAACCATTTTTTTTTTCTCACTTTGAAAATATAAACGTCTACAATATTTGAAGTAGTATTGGATTTTATTAACAAAAAGTAATTTTAGAACAGACCTTCAAGTTTCGAAGCCAATCTGGTTGTTTCTAGTATTCAGTTTCGATTAATTATCCGTTACATTAATAAACCGTTTACATTTATTTTTAGCAAGTCAGCGTTTATAGTCTACTTGACAAACAAATCCCCAAATCACACTTTTGTAACCACTTTACCTGAAATTAAAATTAGTCGTAGACGTATTTTCTTACCTATTGGATCCACAAAAGTTATGTGATCAACGTATTCTCTTTTGGGTAGATATAGTGTAACCTATATAAAGGAAAAAAAATGCATAGTATGAAAAGACAAAACATTTTGACTTCAAGTGCATATTAAATAAATAAAACATTTTTTTCGGTGTGATTAAAAGCACGGGACATTTTTTTAATAGATTAAAAGTGGTAGCCCTAGTAATTCATTCATTAAAATAAAAGAGATGAATCACAATCAATCAAAATATTTTACATGACTGTTAATTTTCGAAAAATGTAAAGTACTGGTTGTAAAAATCTCTAATTTCTATTTTTGTTTTAAGAGAAGTTAATTATACATGATTACCACTATTTATTGTCAGCTAAAAAATATCTGCATATGTTATTAAAAAATAATAAGTCGTGATAGTTATGCATAATTTACCTTTCCTAAAAATGAATAAAAGTGTAGTTTTCTTTCTACCAGTATTTTTCTTCCCTTTGAAGATTAGCAGTCCTGATATAAATATCAAAATATGCCGACCTATGACCTATTGAATGCTTCATGCAATATAGCACAGGGTCTGCTTGCAACGTAGACATGCATCGCCAATTAAAAAATGATTATCTCTTTTACACAATCTTACACAAAAATGATCGTTACCAACATATAGCTAAATTAAAATCTAACTTCTTTTACAAGGTCCAACAATGGTATTTTCCAATTTGATATGTTACCAGTATACAATACACGCCAGCCAATTTCTGTAGTGATGTATCTCTCTCCAAGATACAGAAAAAAAGTAAAAACTTTAACTTATGTATAGGGTGGCAAAATGCCTGTTACTTCATTTGCATTTCAAGCGCTAAAATGCTAGACACTAGAAGTTCATTATGAATGGAAAGAGAAAGAAAAAAAAAAAAAAAAAAGAGTCTCAGTTTCAGGATCTACGATTGGATCGGAAATCGAATTTAATAAAAATAATAGCGAAAAAACGATAACATGTTCTTCATTTTAAAATAAATGCACTAACACTTTATTATATATATATATATATATATATTATATTATATATATATATATATATATATATATTATATTATATATATATATATTATATATATATATATATATATATATATATATATATATATATATATATATATATATATATATATATATATATATGCAGATCTCTAAAACCTTTAACTTTTGATAATAATAAAAAATAATAGGCACACTATTTTTACACCTCCAGAATTGTTTGAAAATGTATAAAATATCAGAAAATTTTGATGCCCTTATTATGTTAAATTCAATTAATTAATCCTGAGGTTACGGTTTGACAGGGTTACGGCCTGGACAACCTAAAGAATAGATCGAATTCGATTAATGATTCTTGAGATTCGCCCATATATATATATATATATATATATATATATATATATATATATATATATATATATATATATATATATATATATATATATATATATATATATATATATATAGGGGAGTGTCGGGGTACCTCCGCCCACTGTCAATTTCATACATATAGAATATTTTCTCAAGTCAATGGGCCATCGGACATTAATTGTTATATTAAAAAAAGATTATTTTCAAAGTTTCAAGTATTTATGCAGCTGGTAACATGGTAAATAATAGTTTTGAAAATATGTTGAATACTGTAGTCAAATTTTTTAAATTTCCATTTTTTTAAGTTAAACTATTCTATTTTTGGTTTATTCCTTTTGCATTATTTAATTAGATGATAAAACAATAGAAACATACAAAAATGCTGATTATTACTGAATATTATACAGAAATATAGGCAATACTCCTTGAGTGGCGGGACTACCCGACTCTCCTCTATACATATAAAGTGTTAGTGCATTTATTTAACGTACTTTGATTTAACGAACAACAATCACTGGAAAAAATTTTACACATAAAACAAAAACTTTCGCTCTTAAAATTTTGATTATTTCACACGCTAATCCAAGTGTGTAATAATGTGCATGTATTAACCCTTTGCACTCGAAGTTCTTTGAGCAGTCAAAAAAATGGACGCAACCACTAACATTTTGAAAGAGTTTTCACAAACTTACCTTATAATACCCGGAGATTACTGAATGAAGTGGTAACTAAACATTAAGATGAAAACCATTTCAGAGTGGTGACCTCTCGAGTGCAAAGGGTTAAGTTTTAAAAGCAAGTAGCATTACAGAATTAAGATCTTTTTAATTTTTAAGCTCGTAGTAAACAATAATCAGTTTTTTGTTCATTATCTGTATATCTAAGTGTTTTTTGCATTGATAGTTTTATACCATACTCTTTATAAAAATTGATATTCGATTTAACGAACGGATTTGTTGGTCGGAATCAATTCGTTATATCGAGGTCCAACTGCATAGACATTTAGATTAAAAATGACTTGCAAAATATAACAACTAACGCTTCATCTACAGGGAAAAATTTAAAACTTTCAACGCTAATTTGCTTTTGAAATTTTTCCACAAAATTAAAGTAATTAGAATAGATAAGAATTAGAATAGAATTTACTTTTCCATTGGGGCAACTTTTTTTGTAGATTCTGCAGGTAGCAACCATCTTGGATGTAATCAGCTACGAAGTAAACAAGCAAATATGGTTACTTATGATGCATAAAAGTTTCCTTTCCGAGAGAAACCCAATAAGTATTTTATTATCTAATTATGTATTTAACGGAAGTTTTCCATGGCTTCTTCTTCCACATTTTTTTACAACAAATGAAAGTTGCAAATTATGTATATTTAGATCTGAAATCGATTGCTAAAAATAGTTTATGAGCCAGATTTTTAAAAAAACATTAATGAAACAAGAGAAGGTAATAAAATGATTTTATCGTAGTGAACATCATATTGCCTTAACCGATACTGGAATACTGTTTCGCAAAAATACAACGCTTAGTACTTTTGCAGTGATGTAAAAAATAACTTCTAAGTGGTAGGATATGTACGCTTAGTCGAATTCGAAATTTTCTAGTTTCTTGAATTTTCGCAGTAGCATAATTTCACCCATTCCGAAATACTGTTGCGAAAATGCAACACTTTGCAATGATGTAAAAAGTATATGCGTGGACGTGGTAGTGTATTTATGCTTAGCCAAGTTTGATATTTTCTAAAGTTGGCTTTAATGCGTGCAAATTTCTCAATTTTAAACCTCTAAACGGTTACTTAGAATAATTCTGATCGAATCAGTTTTTTTATTTTTAAATTATTATTAAAACAAAAGTTAGTCATAAAGCGATTCCATCGTAATTATCAACTTAACTCACTTCAGAATAATACTACGAAAAAGCAATCCTTAGTGGTGATGTAAAAAATACCTCTAAAAAAAAAGGGGGGGGGGGACTATTTATGGGTGATCGAACTCGATGTTTTCGAATGTTGCCTAACACTCAGGTTTTAAAATATCGCAGTAGCATAATTTCAGTTCTGATATTTAAAATATTAATATACTATCGAAAATACGAATGTCTTGTTTTCAAGGTAAGATATAATTGAGTTACTAGTCTTACCTTTTTAAAAAATGTTGATAGGAACCTTGGCCTTAAACTCTTTCCGGCTTTTATTTATTATTCAAATTTCTTTTTACAGTTTTGTACTGTTTCACTATAATTTTTATGCATTTATGCCTAGTGCCCTTTTAAAAAAGCGTTTTTTTTTTTATTTAAAAAAGAGCAAAAAGTAGTGTTTCATTATTCGGATATATTCTTTAAAAAAAAAAAAATGTTTCTGTCCAGAATGAAATACTCATCACTCTGGGTTCTTTCTAAGGTTCAAAAAACGCAAGCATAGGCAAAAAGTTGTCTGGACAAAACTCAGTGTTTATTTACCTATTGTTACACAGATATATGCAGGTTTGTGTGATCATCCGCCCAAGTGGATTGATTCTGTTGAGAGAGATCTTAGGCGACCAATGTCAATCTGTTCCTCCAGACAGAGTCAGATGGAGGCTCATAGTGACAGCAGGGGCCTGCGACAGACTGTAATACTGCAGAAGCAGATTATAACAAATACGACTTACAAACCCTTTAAATTCATTTTTTTTTTCTCGTCAATTTGAAGATAGTAAAAATTGGAGAAGGGATATCACAGAAATATTGTAAAATTTAAAACCGCTACCTCGACGCTACAGAGCGTTTGACAAACATCAAGATCGCTCCGCTACCTCGACGCTACAGAGCGTTTGACAAACATCAAGATCGCTCCGCTACCTCGACGCTACAGAGCGTTTGACAAACATCAAGATCGCTCCGCTACCTCGACGCTACAGAGCGTTTGACAAACATCAAGATCGCTCCGCTACCTCGACGCTACAGAGCGTTTGACAAACATCAAGATCGCTCCGCTACCTCGACGCTACAGAGCGTTTGACAAACATCAAGATCGCTCCGCTACCTCGACGCTACAGAGCGTTTGACAAACATCAAGATCGCTCCGCTACCTCGACGCTACAGAGCGTTTGACAAACATCAAGATCGCTCCGCTACCTCGACGCTACAGAGCGTTTGACAAACATCAAGATCGCTCCGCTACCTCGACGCTACAGAGCGTTTGACAAACATCAAGATCGCTCCGCTACCTCGACGCTACAGAGCGTTTGACAAACATCAAGATCGCTCCGCTACCTCGACGCTACAGAGCGTTTGACAAACATCAAGATCGCTCCGCTACCTCGACGCTACAGAGCGTTTGACAAACATCAAGATCGCTCCGCTACCTCGACGCTACAGAGCGTTTGACAAACATCAAGATCGCTCCGCTACCTCGACGCTACAGAGCGTTTGACAAACATCAAGATCGCTCCGCTACCTCGACGCTACAGAGCGTTTGACAAACATCAAGATCGCTCCGCTACCTCGACGCTACAGAGCGTTTGACAAACATCAAGATCGCTCCGCTACCTCGACGCTGCAGAGCGTTTGACAAACATCAAGATCGCTCCGCTACCTCGACGCTGCAGAGCGTTTGACAAACATCAAGATCGCTCCGCTACCTCGACGCTACAGAGCGTTTGACAAACATCAAGATCGCTCCGCTACCTCGACGCTACAGAGCGTTTGACAAACATCAAGATCGCTCCGCTACCTCGACGCTACAGAGCGTTTGACAAACATCAAGATCGCT
Organism: Parasteatoda lunata; assembly: GCA_949128135.1. NCBI lineage: Eukaryota > Metazoa > Arthropoda > Arachnida > Araneae > Theridiidae > Parasteatoda > Parasteatoda lunata. The sequence goes on along the minus strand of OX421979.1, from coordinate 63,003,538 downwards.
CCGCTACCTCGACGCTACAGAGCGTTTGACAAACATCAAGATCGCTCCGCTACCTCGACGCTACAGAGCGTTTGACAAACATCAAGATCGCTCCGCTACCTCGACGCTACAGAGCGTTTGACAAACATCAAGATCGCTCCGCTACCTCGACGCTACAGAGCGTTTGACAAACATCAAGATCGCTCCGCTACCTCGACGCTACAGAGCGTTTGACAAACATCAAGATCGCTCCGCTACCTCGACGCTACAGAGCGTTTGACAAACATCAAGATCGCTCCGCTACCTCGACGCTACAGAGCGTTTGACAAACATCAAGATCGCTCCGCTACCTCGACGCTACAGAGCGTTTGACAAACATCAAGATCGCTCCGCTACCTCGACGCTACAGAGCGTTTGACAAACATCAAGATCGCTCCGCTACCTCGACGCTACAGAGCGTTTGACAAACATCAAGATCGCTCCGCTACCTCGACGCTACAGAGCGTTTGACAAACATCAAGATCTCTCGGAGATGACAAAACTCAGTATTTGCTCACTTACCATAGAATACCTGAAGACCACTGAGTGGTAGTAGCTTTTTTACATCTTCTGGGCGCCTTTGGTTCTTTCGCAGGCTGTGATTGAAATGGCCAACCACCCACTCACTGACCATTGCCAGTGATTCCCGACTTCGATGATTAACTGGAAACCGTATCATATCGATCAGGCCACTGTGGGACTTTCCATAAGTAGAGACCACTTATTGTGGCTGGGCAAAAAACGAGTTAATTTATTAGTCGACAAACACACAGAGAAATCATGAATTCTAATTTTTACGTATTCATAAATAATATTTGTGAATTTTTTCGCATCAATAAGTTTATGTTTAAATTCATTTTTAGCTAAATTGCTTACTATATTTCGGCGCGTTCATACTGATTGCAAAGTCTAAAACCAAATCCTCAGAGACAGGTTACTTGCAGCAGGTTATACCTTGTTTCTATTAGCAGGTTTAAGCTTTCTAATAGCACACTCGAGCATTCTTAAACCAGTTTTAAAAACTTTTAAGCTTCTTAACCTGCTAATAGTATCAGTTCCGACTATTGCCTACATGTCATTAATCTCTTACTCTATGAGAAATAGGAACTTTATTTTTAATTACAAATGATTGACTGTTTTTCCTATGAATATCTCATATGATGACTTGAATGTTTGTAGAGATATACATAATAAATGCAATTTATTATCAGCTATCATGAGAACACCTTTGGACTGAAAGTATTAGATCGTCTGTTGCTATGGGAATACGCGTAAAATCATTTCTATATGGGAGAGAATTGTAGAAATGGCATGACTCTTCAGACATACACTAAAGTGAAATGACTAACCCTGATCCCTATTCAAAAAGGCTTATCATCATTTACCACAGGGACCGCGAATGGCCGAATCTAGTGGAAAGAGAGTTCTCGTGACTGATAGTTAGTATATTCATTTTAACCCTTTCCGGCCCTGTTTCGCCAGTCTGGCTACTTTTGATTCAAAAATGATACAAACCACTATAAATGTAAAAGTATTTGCTTCTAAATTATCACAAACTTTTAGCAATTCTTTCACCATTCTTTAAGAAACAACAAGATGAAGCAGGCCACTTCAATAAAAATACTCTCTCTGGGGTCGCAGTTGCCAATGTTTTGCCTGACTAAAATTTATGGCTAAAATTTGCTGCTCTGCACAGGATGAAAAGCAATTACAAAATATTAAGTAAAAATATATTTTACGAATAGATTTAAACAAAAGTGGCAAAACAAGGAAAAATTGTTAATCATACTTTGCACAATAATTTATTTCTTGAGAAACACATGTAAGAACATATACATGTGATGTATATGATCTTACATGTGTCTTTCTTAGCTTAAAACAATTTTTTTACAACTAACCATTAAAGTAGGCTTTTTTTTTTCATTATAAATGACTTTATTTTAATAAAAATAGACTAATAAATACAACGTAAAAATAAATTTTATTTTTAGATATTTAAAAACATTTTAAAATAGAAATTTCTTTTTATACATTTATATACAATTCCCCTCAGTTATTCACAAAACTCAAACAGAAAAAGGTTGCAATAAAATCAAATACAGAAAGATATGAATACTGAAGGCTTATATTGTTATTGATGATAGATTGTTTTCTAAAGGTGACAGTTTTACATCAAACTGTTCCTTCATATTGTTTCCTGTTAAGGACTTTTCAAGTTTCTGGAACTTTCACTTTGTAACACGGCAAAACTTAAAATCATCTTACTGCTTACAAAAAGGCTCTCCTAAACAGTTTGAAATATAGCTTAACATATTACCAAGCATTTTATCTACATAATTATATAAGATATTTATTAAAAACATTTTAATATAAAAAAATCATTTATGATGTTCGTCGTTTGAAATTTTTTTTTTTTATTTAGTAGATAAAGGAAAGAATTTTCAAGTGATTTGGAAGTTAAAATATAATGTAATTAAAATATACATAATTAGAATAAAATATATTGTTTGTTGATCATTTTATGTGGAAAGACATATTACATTAAATAACTAAAAAAAATTTTTTTTATAAAAAATACATGTTTTTGATAAATGCTATTACATTTGCTGCAACAATAAATTGCAAAAAAAAAAAAAAAAATAAATAAATAAAATAAATAAACAAAAAAAATAAAAAATAATAATAAAGGATGGAATAAGGAAAAAATAAATTTTTATGTAAGAGTATATCACTTTTTTTAAAGGTAAAAAGAGAATTATATTTCATTTCTTATTTTTCAATCTTATACTTAAAATTGCTTTCTAAAATATATTTTTGACATTTTCTATTTTTAATTTTATTGGGCAATTGCCAACCTATTTATTGTAAAATGCAGTCTTTAAAAAAAAAAATTATTTGAAAGAAGGCATGTATTTTATATAAGTTTTTATATACATATATATATATAGTTATATATATATATATATATATATATATATATATATATATATATATATATATATATATATATATAGTAAAAAGCAATTATACAATCATTATTATGCTTATATATTAATACCTTTATATTAAGTGCCAAAATTTTAAAGAACATTTTTGTTTTGGTTATAAGAAACCGTTTACTCACATTTTTTTTTGTCTCAGCCTTCTTTTGTAAATTGATATCTTCAGTTTTTAAGGTGTGATAAGAACTTTTAATACATTTAGATATTTTTTTTTTTTTTGAAGTATAGAAAAATACATTTTTTAGTTTAATATTTCAATGAAAATATTCATCTATTCTTCTTGAAGTTTTTTGAGAAGTTTTTGGTTTCTTGCAGTGTTTATCATTGTGCTGCAACTTCCTGTAACAAATGATAAAAAAAAAAAATTCTTAATGATAATGTACAGCTTAAAACAAGAAAAATAAATACAAAAACAACTCATTAATGTCAAGCTATCAAGCTCTATTTTAATGTAATTTAGATTAGAGCAAATTACTTTGAGTAATAATCAAGAAGAAAAACCAATTTCACATGTTTCCAGAAGGTTTTCAAATAAGTTAACTTATAATTTTAGTTTAATTAACCATAATGACTAAGAAGTTATTTTTAATCTTGAAAATATAGTTAAATACATTATTAATCTAGAAAAATTTAGTGCTCTTCAAAAGAAAAACATCCATGAGCTACATTTAAAATATTTTAAATTCAGTAAAATAAGGAAAGTTATCCTTTTTAAACAAAATAAGATTCAAAAGGAAAACTGTAAAAAATTAATTACCATAGGATTATATTGTAAGATAAGTTTATTAATAACATTTTAATACAATTTTCAGTTAAAAACAAATTAGTAAGAAGTGTGTAACATTTTTTTAAGCTCTTCACATTTTTCAAGGTAAAGAATACTCCACTTTTTCAAATTTTTTTTAACTTAAAATTTCTGATTGAAAATTGTTTCAATTTATAAATGTTAATAAATTTTATTTATTTTAAATTTTCAATTGTTTAGTTTACCTTATTATTTTAATATTCATATTATTAAGAATTTTATTATTTATGTTATTGATCCTACTGAAATTTCAAACTTCAGAAATAACATATTTTAAAGCTTAAAGATTTCAATAAAAGTTAAAATACTAACGTGAAATATGATCCTTGAAATACTAACATTTTAAATTTGAGATATAAAATAATTTATACAATAAATATTTCAGTAAAACTTGAAATACAACAATTCTTGAAATATTATAACATTTTAAACTTGAGATATAATATATTTTATACCTTAAAGATTTCAATAAGATTCACATGTATAATACTTCAATTTTAAGATAAAGACAATCAAAATTGTTATAAAATAAAATTATGTGATAAAATTTTTCTCACACCAAATTTTTTTTTTATAATAATTCTTTTATTAATCCACATTAGAATCAACTCTTTTAACAATACATAAATTTTAAATTTCATTAAAAAAAAAAAAAATCATGTGGATAATATTTTAATTTCAAAATTACACAAGATTTTGCAGGGTTCAGAAGAAGAAAAAAACTTGGACAAAATTGGAGTATCATAAAATAAAAGGTGATTAATTTCTCTTTAATTTGTGTTCCTTTCTTTTTGTTTACCAATTTAATTATGAAATATTTTATAATATAGGCCTTAGTTGATGTTAGTTGACGATGAGTTATGCAAGCTAAAGATTTGCTATTTTAGACTGGCTTAAGCAAGGAAAACGATGGTGTGAAATCATTCATTTGCTCTGTTCACAATCATTAAACACAAAAGTTTGGACTCTCTAAGACAATTACTTTGGTGGGAATGAATAGATTAAAGGTAGAACACTTGCAGCCCATTGCTGAAAATTCCAATAAGCATTTTTATCTCCTCATGGCTGCAAAAGGCAGACACTTTAAAAGCAATTAAATTTGTTAATTAGTAAAAGTCTACTCTTATTGTTAATTATTTATTTTTAATAAAGTTATGTTAAAAAATATTTGTTTTTGCTGCACCCTGTATACAGAAATTATAAAATAAAATACACATTTATGAAATAATATAGTGCTAAGTTTGTTTACCTTTTTCTGTCAGAAACTTGTTCTTCAGCAAGAATCTTTCTGATTTCAACTTTGTTCAAACAGTTATCTATGTGTGTATTTAATTCAGTTAAATCTCTGACATTTTGATTCAAATTACAAATAGGACATGTGTAGGTAGCTTTTTGAGGACTTGAGTCCAATGTTTTCTCGATTGGAGGACCAGGGCAGTTTTCATTTATAGAATCTGAGGTGTGTGTTTTTTGTTGCTCACTGTTTAATTCTACATTAGGATTCAATTTATTGTTCACAAAAGTTGAAGAATTCACAAGGGATTCAGTTTCTGTGATTTCAGAGTCTATTTCAGTATCTGCACTAGTTGAACAACAAGGCTTTAAAAATTCTTTTATTTTCACTAAATGTTTTTCAGTACTTGGTAACTCACCCTCAAATATCAGATTAGCTATTCTTATGCCTACAAACAATTTAAGTTTTAATTAAAATTAAAACAGACACATACATTTTCATAAAAAAAATGAGATTATCAGTTAGAAAACATTTAAAAAGACAAAAAGCATTAAAAAGTATAAAAATTGCATAAAATGCAATTATATAGATAAATTCAACATTGCCCGAAACTGATTCATTTTTAGTCTTTACAAACATTTTACTGTTTAGAATACACTAGAAACTATAAAAATGATCTGTAGTTGTGTTCATAAATTTAACACAAATATTTAAAAGTATTTAATTTAAAATATTTTCTAGTCTCATTTTTATTTTTCAGCATTAGTATAGTACAGTAGAGCGCCGATTATCCGAACCCTTATTATTCGAACCATGTCTGAATTCGTTTTTTTTTTTTTTAAGTTTAGAATACTTTTCTTGACTTATCGACAATTTTTCTAAATTTAGAAGAATAAATAATATCCACTACATCTGAATACCATATTTAATTTACAACCTTTTTTAGCAGTTTTCTTATAGTAGGCAGTTTTCTTATAGAAAATCGGAACTCCACAGGAAGAAGTAGGTGATCAAATTCCAGATAGTGGGCCTTCTCATATAGAAGCATGCAATTCATTAGATATTGCAATGAATTGGCTAAAACGTCAAAATGATGTTGATCCAGTTCAGTTGATTTATTTAAAAAGAACAAGCGATATGGCTGCTCAAAAAAGAGCATCTTCTTTGAAACAAAAGTCTTTGCTGGATTTCTTTTGCAAGGGAAAATATGATAAAATCAGTAATTGATAAAAAAAAATTATAAAAAGCTGAAATATGATAAAAATAATTCAAAATAAAAAAAAGTTTAAAATAAATAAATAAAATATATTTAAAAATTGAAAGAAAAAAAAACTTTTAAACACGCCAGAGCTATTTTAGATAGTACTGACAGTCCTAAGCCTAGAAAAAGTGTGAAGGGATGTTAGTGCATAAATAATAATCATTTGAACTAGATTTTAAACAACTTTCCAATTATCCGAACTTTTCATTATCCGAACCGTGTTCGGTCCCGAGTAGTTCGGATAATCGGCGCTCTACTGTATTTACAGTAAAATATTTCTTATTTATTAGAAATAAAATATATTGTTTAACAAGAATGTCAAAGAGTAAGCTCTTGAAAAATTTTATTTTATTTTGAAAACATTCTATAATTAGAGAAATTTTGCAGCCTTTTTTACCCAGTAAACTTCTTTTAACTTTAGATCATCAGTTCTATTAACCTGAGCTATAACTAGCATATAATTACTTGATTCTAGTGCAGTATGGATCAATAAGATAGAAAGAAATGCAAAATCTCTGGATTAAGCTAAAATCAGAAATTTTGAATGTTATAATTTTGATGTCACTTATTTTTATGCTTCAGTATTTGTAGGTTAAAATTATCCTTTAATTATTGTAAACAAAAGATATTGTTTATAGAAAGGGTTATAGAAATTAACACTTGGGAAAAAAAGGAGTTTTAATTCAGAAATATGCCAGCATTAAAAAGATTTTGCATTCTTTTCTGACAGGTTCTCTATTTTTACTTAAATAGATCACTGGCTCAATTTACTTACTCCTTAACTAACAAATAATTAATTAATTCTAGAGAAATATGAATCAATCAGATAGAGAGAGAGAGATGCAAAATCTCTCTATCACTTTTTAAAAGTGTAAAATAAATTAAGAAACTGTGAAAAATACTAAAACAATATATTAATAAACAGCAGTTCTTTTAAACCTTAAAATGCATTTTCTTTTAAATTTAAATTCAATATATTTTTTTAATAAAAATCTAGAATAATTATAAAATTTATTGTAATTTATAAATAAAAAAGGTATTTTTTACATAAATGACCAGAAACATTCAGAAATGATAATCAAAGAAGTATTTTCTTTATAAGAAACTGAAAGTTTATGCATAGATGTATTAATCTACTTTTTTTAGAACAAATGATTTGTAAATTCCTTATAAAGCAAAAGTAAATGCGCGTCAGAAGCTTTAAATGACATTCAACAGTTATAGATAAAAACTTTTTTTTGGTTAAAAAAATATATCTTGTCTAAATACTTTTTTTGGCGTGAGACAATGGAGAAACCTTTTTTCATTCTTATCAAGTAAAATGAGGATTAATGTAGATTCTTTAATTTTTAACTGTTAATTAATCAGTAAAAATTTTCATTTTAAGACTTGATTATAAAAAACTTTTCCTAGTGTTTTAACCAAGCATAGAATATTAAGAAAAGTATTTACACAGCATGCTTCGGTACTTCAATTTAACAATTAGTGACAATAGTCATATTGCATATTAAATTAAAACAAAGATAAAAATGATTCTAAAAATTTTCAATATTTTATAGAGAGCTTCCAACTACATCTATGATAACAAAAGAAATAAAAAATTGATACTGTACCCATGAGTCTTAACTGTAATGGTTTAGGTGCTACTGCAGCAATTTCTGCATCAAGTAGCTTTTTGGCAGTTTTCATTATGATATCCTTATCAGAAGTGTAAAAAGAGAGCGAATGATTTCTTGTGTGGGAAACAAAATTTGTCGTCTTATACTTCAAAACTATAACTTTTCCCTAGATAAAAATAGATTCTTATTAAAATGAAATAATAAAGCAAAACTTTATTCAATACCAAACTCTAATTGCCAGCCAGTGAAATAGTAAATATAATCTTGTATACAAATAATAAGTTAGAGGTAGTTCATATGATGTATTTAGCATTTTTTTAACACAATGAAACAAATTATTATGTATATCATTCCAAATATGATATATAAATCACAATATATAAATTGTTTTTTATTTAGCCAATTAGAAGCAAAAAAGCACTCTTATATCCCTACAGATTCTTTATGGTAACTATAATAGTAGATTGAAATTTGGTTTTTATCAGCTTTGACTGTAAATTGTTTATAAAAAATTTCAATGCATTAAAGTGAATAGCTATATGAAAGACATTTATTTACTAATTTGAGTAGCATATAGGATATAATGGTACCAGAGTCAGCTAAGCTACACCAAGCTTAAAAATTTGTCTAACTTAAAGCAAGGTGTCAAATAGAAGCTTTGATTGAATAAAAAGTATGAAAATATGCAAACAAACATATTGATACTGAAGATAAAAAGTATACAATATTTTAAAATCCAAGCAATGCAATTAGACGATGAATTAGATATGACTGATGCAACACTTAAAGGGGGAAAAAAAGAGTAAATAGTTACTAAAATTATCATATTGTTATGGAACCTATATTTATTTTAAGAACATACCCACACAAAGGAGTGTTAAACACAGATAAGCTTTCAGAAACTAGTACTCTAAACAATTAGGGAAAAAAATCAAATCATGTGATAATTAAACCATAAGTAATCAAGAATCTGTCTAATGTGATAACTGAAATGTAATTTCTAGTAAGTTACTACATTTCTAGTAAGGTTATATTAAAATGCTTTTTGAATTTAGATGAAAAAATTCATAAAATTTAGTTTGAATTTTAACAAAATTTTTTGTGGAAAGTATGTTTACTACTACCCAACAGGTGTTATAAAAAAGTAAGAAACTTAATTACTTCTATTTTTTTTTTCATTCATAAAATAAATTTTATAAATACTCCAAACTGAAAAAGGTTATAAATTATTTTACATTCCCTAAAAACAGACATATTGTAACCAATTTTATTCAATATCACTTCATCAGAGCTGAAGTTAATAACAAATGGCATACTAAAGTTATAGTGGTGGTAAATATACTTACCACGGCCTTAGAAAGGGTTTAAAATAAAAATTTATGAAACATCTAGCAAGTATTTCATATTGCTACATAACTATAAATTTTAAAGCTTGTATAGTTTAAGTGCATGCAATTTCAATTTTTTAAATAGCTTTTGTAACTGTAAGAATCAATTTGTAAATGCAGGGAATTTCATAAACCAGTCTTTCGTAGCACATGTCCGTGCAACCGTCTAACAGGTCTCTAATATGAACTTAAACTTAATAGCTGAACCTGATACTGTAATGAACACAACCCACCTGCTAATTGGTCTCTTGCAACTACCACTGAGTTTCCATAACGAACAGCTAGGCGAAAAAACATCATTTACATAGTTAAGGACACTTATTACATTTATTTATACATAACTTCATATTCTCATTGAAATATAACTTGAAAGCTGTCCAAATGTGCATGGTATTAAATTGAAGACAACTTAAATCATAGTTCCTTGATATTGATTTCTTTCAAAACATCTTGCATAGTATTTTCAACTATTCTCTTATGAGTTTGAACTCTGGCAACATAGAATTTGTTCAGCTAAAACCAAAGCTTTGATTACTCTATCATTATATTAGAGGAAACTAGCATAATTACAGGTCGCACAATTTATAAAACTGGCCATGCAAATATAACTTAAAAGCTGTCAAAAGGTCCATGGTGGTAAATTAAAAACAAAGTTTGTGGGTCTCTACTTCTTTCAAAACATATTAAACCAACTTGCATGATATTTGCAACTTTCCTCTCAAGAGCTCTGGCCTCATAAAAATTGTTCTGTTGAAACAAGAGGTTTTATTACAATATCATCATATCACATGGAACGCCAGTAATGATTACTGGTCATGCAATTTGTGTTATATACAGGATATTTCAGTAACATAGTGAAATATCAAAATTTTTTTGCTATGAAAAATCCAAATAAAATGAAAAAAAAGTTTCAATGTATTCTTTTTTCCTTCTATTGCATTATTCCAATATTTTTTACAAAAACATTTACAATAAATAAAATAATTTGGAAAGAACCATAAGCAAGAAAAACTACTATCACTTACAAGGGTAAAATTAAGATTAGTAAAATTTAATAACTCATCAAAAGTTGTGCATAAAAATTTTTTTCTATAAATTTTTTAAAAGGGGAAAAAATAACAGCAAGTAAAAAATAATCTAGTTTTACAATACCAACATATTACGATGAACCATGTCTTCAACAACTTCTTCACATATTTCTTGGCATTTTTCAAGCAATTCTTCACGATGACTCATATCTCTAAATGTATGCTCTGTGCCAATACTCTTCCTTACATAATCACTAAAATAAGAAACAGTTCAAATCAGTGAGAGCATCTGCCATTATTTCACATACAGAGTGTTTTAAAATGAACGGACAAGACAGACATACAAAAAGAATTAAAAATCTCAAAAGAACATGAATTTGTAAAAGCTTTGCAGTGTTGCTAGAAGATTGCAAATTATACATAATATAAAAAGACAATAAAAAAATTTCTAAATCAACTTATATAAAGTGTATTTCCACCCATATTATATATGTGCAATCAATACTACTACTAGCGATGCTCTATATTTTTTCCAGAATGTTGCAGTAGCAAGATGTGCTAGAGACACATTTGGTATGTTTTAAAAAGAGCTAAGAACAGAACAACATAGAATAAGACAGGACAACATAGAGTTATGCGAGGGACACACACAGATAAACTCGTCATTTTATTATTATAGATTTGTCTTAAATTTTTAAGTAGATGAAAACTGAGCTAGGTAATAAGGAAAAATAAATATAGATACAGAACCCACACAAAGAAAGGATTATCTTTTTGATACATAAAGTTAAAATAACATCATGAAAGCCCAAGTACACATCACAAAAACAGCAATACAATCATTTCCACTACTCTTTGTAAATAGAATAGGAGTTTCATGGTTACATGATTTTCCCACTCTCCACAATTTCCCCCTCTCTGTTACTAAGTAGTGTAAAAACTTGCTCCTTCTTTACAGCAGTATATTTAAGCATGGAATGAGAAGACACCGAAGTGAGGAAAAAGCAAGATTCATGCAGATACCTTGGTAATGGAGAGGGGAAGTGTGGAGAGTGGGAAAATTATGAAACCTTGAGACACTTATTCTATTTACAATGAATATAAATACAATGCACCTTACACAATATCAAACCACAGAATGAAAGAGAGAAACAAAAAGATGTAAGGAAAATTACACTTGTTTATGTTTATGCCTTAGGCTAATATGAAAATCCAGCTTTTTTCAGACAGAGAACTTCACTTTGCAAAGAACGTCCAAAGCTCACTGTAATAAACCTAACAAATGATTTTGGCAGCTTACAAAGAGCCGGATTTTTTAATTAGTCTAAGGACATACATATCATTCATACAAATTTTACCTAATTGTGATTACCTTTTCACAGTGATGCTCCCAAGACCAATAGCAACTCTTATATAAAAATCAATTGTAGAGGGAGAAAATAATAAGCCTACAATGTCACGATTAGTCCACAAATCAAAGCAGGTAAAAATACCTAAAGCATTCAAAATTTGTCCTTGAACTGGTCCAATGCCGGAAACCTGTTAAAAATATTGTTTAAAACAAAAGTAGATGGTAAGAAAATTTTCAATAAAAATATTTGAAAATTTTTTTTCTTTGAAATACATGAATAATTCACAGCCATTAATTTTACAATACAACGAGAAATATGTGAAAAAAAGTTTTAGACAATTATTAAATATTTTTTACGTTACAAGGGTTTATATTTATAAATATAGTATCTGGAAGAAAAAAAATTCCCTGCATTTTCCCCAATTATCTAAATGAGCAATTCTAAAAATAATATTGGTGGACAAAAATTCAAATAAAATCTTAAAAACAAGAGAAATTAAAAGTCATAAAAATACTTTTTGAGATGATAGTTAATATTCATAAATTTATAAAAAATACTATTAAATCCTAATGTTTTAATTTCCAAAACTTTTGCCTATTTATACTTAATATGAGGATGAGATGGACTTATTATAAATGTTTCATGAGTGTACATTCACACTTAAAAGAGTGGTCAAACTGATAAATTAGCTATTATTCCCAATGACTAGTTTAAATATTAGCTATACATAATTCTTATTAACGCTCAGCCACAGTGGTATTCTCATTACATCCATTGATAGACCCATGGATATTTTTACCAATCAGATTCGAAAAATTAGTTGCATTTGAACTTTATTTTTTTCACTAAACTAATGTTAAAGCAGTTGCCAGGAATAGCTATAAACTACGGATATCTCATATGGCATAATCTAAAATTATAATTCAATAAAAATAATATTTATTCTAAAACAATAACTTAATTTTTAATTTTTTTTGTAAAGATATATAGACATACCTTTTTGACTGGTAATGTTGATATAAAACTTTGTACAGCTTCAAGTGTAGATGGTATTTGATACTGCCCATTTGGTTTATTCTGATCAGAACATACTTTTGCAAGCATTGTGTTAGGGGCGATTCCTGTGAAATAACATGTATTATATATTTTTTATAAATACAACAGGCTTGTAAAAATAAAGCAAATGTGAAAAAATTAAAAGTAAATGATGAACTTAACATCATTTACATTTAACGTGTTTGTAAGCATTAAGATAACGCATTTTATAAGACACCAAAGAAAGTTTCTATTATCAGGATGAATAAATAATATCAAGTTGAAAAATTATTCTCATTAAAAAGTCCTACCAGCACTAGCAGTTAAATTTGTAGCTTCTTGAATTTTCCTCCTTATTTCATCCACAATATCGTAAGATTGCTGGTCTCGTTCTTGAACATTCATCGACTGAGAACAAGTCAAGCATTCTTTATACAAATCAGTTTCTTCATCAACATTATCTTCTTCTTTAGAGACAGAGCTGCATTGACTATTTGCGATGCAAAAGTTCTTATGTTGCTGCCTTTTATGCTCTAGTTTAATATATTCAGTTAAATCCAGGTAAAATTCATCTAAACCAGAAGAGCTATAGTCTGGGTCATAGTTTTTAATTACATTTCGGACCATTTTGCTCACTTTCCGGTACTTTTCAAAGTTGCATGGTACAATGATGAGATCAGGGCAAAGTTTTTTAGCAATAAAGCCTGGCATAGCAGCACGAACTCCAAATTTTCTTGCCAGGTAATTTGATGTAGACTGCAAAATAAAAGTAAGAAAAGTAAAACAAATTGTAATGTAAAAGGAAAATTTTTTGTGAAAAGGTCAAACTTTATATGTTGGTGCTAAGATTTTTTCCAGAAAGAAGCAGCAAGGAAAAAAAAAAAAAACTTTTTTTTTTTTTACTGCATTGAAGTAAATTTTATAAAATTTGATTTTTCACATAAGGGATATAACTAAATTTTCTCTTTGTAATAAGAGAGTACTCAAAAGATAAAGTATATTTATAAAAGATAAAGTATAAGTATATTATTATAAGATAAAGTATATAAAAATCAATTTGAATTTTTCTTTAGCCTTCTTTAATAGAATTTAAGCAAATTTTCAATTTTTCCAAAGAAAAATTCCTTTTATTTTTTTCCACTGTTTCTAAATCCCTTATATCTTTAATTTATACGAAAATCCTTGGAATATATGCTTTGGTTAACGAAAAAATTTTTTTAAGGAAAATTAATGTTTTAGAAGATTTTTATCTTTTGACACTTTGATTTCTATATTTTGAAATTTTAATGTTAAAATTTTGGTATTTTTTCAAAGTTTATTAGAATAAATTCTAAACTTGTTACAAAAGGCCTTATGCTAATTATGAAGTTTTTCCAATAAGAAGAAAGCAACTCCGATTGCAATAACAACTATAAAATATCAAACATATAAATATGTTGTGAATCAACTACAATTGAATAATATTGTAACAATATAAAAATTTTAAAAATACAAAATAGTGGAAATTGCTAAACTCAATAAACTTGAATAAATTCATGAATAAACTGATTTTCTTGGTCCTGGTAAATGACCCAGTTTACAAGCGTTAAGCATGGCCCCAATTCGTGACAAAAATTTTCATGCAATGAAAACTAGATTGGAGTACTCACTAAAATAAGATCAATAGGTTTAGAATTTAAATTCTTCGAAAGTTTTTAAACAAGCATAAAAAAGTAAAATAATGATAGTAAATGAGACAAATTCTTTACCAACATAGAAGAAGAACCAACTGCCATAGGTTTTTCTCTTAGAGATGGATCCTCTTCCATTTCAACAGCAGCATAGAATGCATCCATGTCAATATGAACAATAGAATGTGAGAGGTCTCTCTCAATTTCAAACATTGAGGCAAGTTTGGTCATCTGAAAAGAGTACACTAAATAAATGGTTTTATCAGTTTTAATTTTAAAAGTTTTTTTTAAATTTTTTTAAGAATAATAGATATATTTGGATTATACTTTTTAAACTACAGGGGAAGTTTTAGGAAAAATTTGAGTCTGTAAATGAATTCTTCACAATATTTGCTATTGCTGTAGACAGAATCGTCACCAAAAATTTTATAAAAAAAAACCCAGCTCTTTCACAAAATAAGTTACCTTAAAAATAGGCTTTTCATAATATATTTGGTTTAAAAAGTAGAGTTGATGACATTTTTAATTCATAATTTTAAAACAACTCTCAAAGGTTATGATTCTTGCGTTGTTTCACAAAAATCTTGTTTTCTATATTCATGAATAAACAGTGGCAGAAAGAATCTTATTCTATGCTAATTAAAAAATGACTAGATTTTTTAAAAATTTGCTAAAATAGGACTTTTCTTAAATAATCTAAACAGTTCTCTACAAAAACAGGACCTAATTTATCAGAAATTCACAAAATTTTGAGTAGAATTTTTCATAATTTTTCCAAAACTAGACCTTACACAAAAATGTCTGGAATCACCATTGCAACAGAGCTGGGTTTGGTATAATTTAAGATTTAAAAAATAAATTTTAAAAAAAATTCCAAACTGGCACTTTTTTGCAAATCTAGAACCACTTCTTAATATTACATTGCTAAAAATTATCAAATCTAAAAATCATATCTCATGGAATATCAAGTAACATTATACCACGGTAAAACATATTTCTTCTTCATACTCCAGACTTACAAATAATTTTGGATTTTTTTAACCCTTTCAAAGAAATTTTTCTAATTTTTATAATTTCATACGACATAAGGAAAATAAAAAATAATACAATACTCTTACAATCTAGGCAAGATTAGACATTCTTTAGGAAGAAATCCAAAATAACCATAAAAAAGTATTTAAAATTTATGAAATTTAACTTGATTGGATTTTAAAATGAAATTTAACAAGAAACATAACAATTTATTTAAATTCGTTAACTATTTACTTCAACATTTTAAACTTACATTTAAATTTTAATAAACTCAACTTTCTAAAAGAATTTTTTATTTTTTTTACTCAGACTATGCAGGAAAATAAGAAACAATATTTTTAAACTAAAAACAGAAAATGTGTCATCACATTGCATGATGGTAAAAAAATGTGATATAAAAATCACCTTTTCAAGCGATGCTTTTCTTTCTTGTGCAGTGGCTCTTTTCAAAGTTAAATTCATTTCAGTCACCTTAGAATCAATTGATTTTTGTCTTTTTTCTTGAAAAGTAAAATAGGGTGTTCCCTTTGATGCTTCAAATATAATCTTATTAATCATTTCCTTATCCAAACCTTGCATACCAGCTTTCTGGTCATTTAGTTGCATAGTTTTTATTCCTGAAAAAATTATCATAGTTATCAAAAGAAAAGAGAGGATTGTATTGTACAATTATTATGGAATAGTACAGATGAAGTTCAATGATCAACTTGTTATAGATTTGTGGGGAGTGGTGATTTCGACCATGTCAACATTCATCTATGTAAAGGTACTCCGACATAGAATCGAGTTAATATATCTTACATACTAGTAAATTGGAAATGTATTTTTGTTGTGGTAGACACACTACAGATTCAATAGTTATCTGTACTTTGAGCCATATGGCTAGCCAATTTTAGTTTCAACAATTTTGATACAACACTTAGTATACTAACTCCTGTTATTTTGAAACACCAGTTCTATCAGCTATCATCAAAAGCTAAAACATATTTATCTTGATAACAACAAAAACTTAGGTTAGTTGTCGTATTATTGTAACTTAGCATTAGTCATTTTTTGTAATACCAGAAAAAATCTTTACACTTTTTTTGCAGGTATATTTCCATACCAATACTTGCTTTTACAAACTACCATCACCAAGGTGCAAAAAAAGTCTTCGTCCTTGCAAAATTTAAAAAAAAATGTAGTGGTTAGCTTGGTGTGGCTACAAGCTATACCTTTCGAGTTGGTTCCCTTTTGTGATTTTTCAAGTTCTGCCAGAATTTAGCGGCTTTTTTGGCACAGGTACCAATATGGATATCTTTTCTTTTTATGTTGCTCTAAGCATTTGTTTAGATTTGCTACTGAGAGAGTAAGCAGGGCAGCCGGGATAGGATGTCACGGGAGGTGGCATTCACTATTCGGATTTTCACTACTCAGCAAATTTTGTCTGGCAATTCGGCATTTTTACAAAATTTTATTTTCTCTCTTTTTTTCTTCTTCAAATCAAAATAAACAATATTACATATTCATTTAGATTTTTTAAATTAACAGCTGAAAAGAATATGCAAGGTATCAATCAAGCACTATTCTTATACCTTCCTCAACAAATTTATTTTTCTCCGTGACTTTGAAGAACCCATTTTTCAATCACTCGCTAGCTCTTACTTCTGAAATCTAATGGACCAGTTTCATCAGAAATTGAGAGATAAGATGCTGGATGAATAATGTTGAAAAAAAGGATATGAAAGACATAAATTTTAGTGACAGTCGGATAAGGGGGAGAAAAAAAAAGAAAGAAACGAAAATCATCACAGAAGAGGACGAACTTGAAGGGTATAACTTGTTACCAGTCATCCCTAGGCAACCAATACATTTGTTTTTTTAAATTTTGCAAGTTAAAACATAATGGTAATTTCTCCTCATGGAAATTTCCCCATAGAGTCAATTGAATAAAAAAATGTTTACAAAATTGAACAACAAGATTTGCCAGAAATTTCTTAATTAAGAATAAAATAAAAATTATTACCAGATTTATTTTGCTCTGCTCTTTGTTCCCTGTCCCCCATTTTAAATTTCTAAACAATATTCAGTATTCAAAAAGTTTATGATATATTCATGATAAAATAATTAATACAGAGAAAATTATAGAGATTTTGAGCAAGTTTTTAAATTCGTTGAAAATTCAAGTAGGCCTCCATTTGCCTGATTTGTTTATTTACTTTTGTTATTTACTTATGCCACCATTATTCATCTTAAATCAATTGTGAAATGATAAACTTTTAACATAAAATTTTTATAATTTTGAATGACTACAGTTTATAAAATAAATAAACATTTTGTTTAAATCCTTTATAACTCCAAAAAAACATATTTTCAATAAAATTCCTTTTTAAAAGCAATGATTGTCTTTTGTGATAAAAATATGTTTCAGAACATGTAAAATATTAAAATTATATTTTCTTGCTGAAAATATTTTCAATTTTTGAGTTTCTGTCTTTTTTCTTTCGATTTCATTTGTTTATCTTCATGCGCATGATGACGTCAGAAAACACAGAAATTTCTAGCATCTAGCAGAATTGGCATTCTGGCAGATTGTTGGTCAATTTTTAGAATAATTACGAAGGTGTTCGATTGCGTCTACTGCATTGAGTTAGATATTATTTTAAAATATATATTTGTTATTGCTGTAATCTGTACTAATATTATAAATTTTAAGAATTTTTTAATTGAAGAAGTTGATTTTTCATAAACTCTGTGGTAGTATTTAAAATTTGCATTATGTTGCGAGGTTTTGATGACGATCCTTTCTTCAGGTAAAAAGAAAAAAAAAATATGGGTTGCTCTTTAAGTTGTTTACAAATAATCTTAAAAATGTGCAATGTTAAAAATGATGTGAAAAATTAATCTTCTTGTTAGTTATTTTAATATTTCGCAAATCTCATTGATGAGCTCTTTGTTGAAATCTTTTTTTTTCTTAAGCTTCTGAATAGCTGTAGGCTTGTGTTATAATCTAATGAAAGTTCGAAGTCTTCATTTCATTAGTAATGGCACTTTTTATTTTAATTTATATTCTATTTTTCTCTTTATTTATTGCTTTATAATTTATTGTTGAAACTTTAATATAAATTTGCATAATTATTTTAACTACATTTAATATTTTTTTAGTTTACATTATATTAGTAATTCCGCCTAGGCGTTAAAACGCGTAAATTCTCCATAAATAGTGGAGGAAACGCGATTAATAAGTTAATCTAGTGTGTGTAATTCTTCACCACAGGAAAAAAAAATTATTATATTTCTTAAAAATTTATTTCAGTGTTTAGTTTTACTTGGCTATATCAGTTTAAGGGCAATTCCATATGTGACGGAATGACATTTTGACTTGCAAAATAACAATTAATTGAAGTTTCTATGGATCTAATTTCAAATAAACATAGTTTTTTCTCATGCATATCATTATTATTGGCATAATGTGAGTCATAAACTTAAAAAAAAGGATTTTTAATTTTATGAACTTTTTATTTGTGTGACGGAATGACGTTTTAGCATGCCGCTGAGAACTGATAGTGTCTGTGAATTTTGCAGCTATTATTTTTTCTGAACTATTTTTTATTTTTAGTATAATGTGTAAGCAATGTAAAATGTGAATTTGGAAAATTAACCTCAGGTTGGCTAGCCGTTATTAACATCTATTTGCTGTGGCAGAATGACAGAGTTTAGTGGAAGAAAATCTTCATTTAAAAAATGTTTTATTAATATGTAAATGATAAACAGATAAGTAGGATTAATATGTATGTAACGGATAAACAGAATTAGTAAAAATTTCAACAATTTGAAAATAAGGTTTTAGGTTATCTCTGAAGAGGTTTTATATCTAACTTGCCAATAACACATCTTATCTTCTTTCTCAGGAAATTTATGCAGAAATCAATTTTTGTTCAATCTTCTTTTTAGTATTTTAACATCTAAATCCGTCTTTATCTATCTAAGTAATTTGCGCCACATATAAATGTTCCTTTTTTCCACAGTATGGGACAATGATTAAAGAGCCGACCGCATACTCCTCAGTCACGTTTTCCATTTCCTCTTCAAAACAGTAGCCTTTCAAATCATACACTTGGTTTTGGTTAAAATTAGAAAACATTCTAATTTTGATGATTCACTTCTCAAATACATGAACGTCTAGTGCACGTCTCTTGTCCCTGGCAATGCTGCTGTAACAAGTGACCAGCTGAAGTTATTCTCTTTTGCCCTCTCTTAAATAGAATAGCTGGACAAAAACAAAACTTCAACGATTTGTTGCTTTGACTTTATGAAATCATAAAATTCTTTTGCATATTAGGTGCCGTTTTAAAGCAGCCAACGTCTTGTTTGGCTTTTTAGAACACCATCACATTTACATGGTATTTATAGGTGCATATGCTGTGAGGTATTAATGAAATACACTTAACAAAAATGAGATAAGACACATTTTACATCATTATATGCTTCTTTAAACAAATGAAAAGCCTTTAATTTCCATAAGCATATATTGCATCTGCACTCTTCGTTACTCTGTCAGAGTTTATATTGTGACTGAATCCTTTATACCTGGGGGCTTGTAACTAACATCATCTTGGCAGTAAAATTTTTTAACCAAATTAAACAGCTCATTGACATTACTTTTCTCACTTAAATTAGTTTCTTTTGAGTTTGATGTCAAATTACTTCTCACATAAAGACTGAATTAATTTTTTTACCTTTATTGGTGATTTTGGAAGTGAGTGTACAACTTTTTTTATAGCTTTACCAAGACTCAGCTAGGATTTGTATGGGGAATTTAAATTATTTGTTTGTGAAGAGGTTGGTAGAATTTGATTTTTTCTTGGTTTACACAATCGCAGCACAACAGCGTTTGCACATTTAAGTTTTTTAAGTCCAGCTTTTGTCATGGAAGCTTTCTTCTCTGTCTCTTTTATTCATCATATCATGAGGATCTTGTTCCTTTTCAACATTCTATCTGTCTTTCAACAGCTGTTTTAGCCATTAGGTTAATTGAAAAAAAATAATTCTCTTGTTTTTGAATAAGCTTCTCAAGGACTCGTTTTGTTATTCCATCACCGAAGATGTGTCATTCCGTCACGCTAATTATTGGAAGTTAATAATCAAATGCATAAAATTTTATAGTCTCTCATTGAGTCTTATGCCATATCTGCTTTATATTCAAAATTATATACATTTTCATTTTGAAATGCAGTTGCTATTTAAAAATAAATACTAAAACATGTGACGGAATGACACAAAAAAAAAGTTACTTTTATTTTATATATTAAACTTAAAATTACTTAAAGACTATATTTTAGATGTTTAAATTTTGTACTATATGCATAGTTTAATCAAAATAATTCACAAGAAAGATACATTTCTTTTATTTTATAAGTGTTTTTCAAGAAAAAAATTTGAGCACAAATGTGAACAATTCACTTGTCAGCCATGCGATTACTTTAGATAGCTGCCACATTCAAAAAACTTAAAATTATCAAAAATGAAACAGGAATATGTTGACTTTGGCTATTTTTGAACATATTTTTAAAATCAAAATATGCAATTCATAAAATAAAAAATTTTACTTAAAAGTTGTCACTTTCATGGAATTGCCCTAAAGCAAACAAGTACTGGTATAAAAGATTTCCTTGTTTACATATATTTTTACATTTATAAGATACAATTAAGTTAACTTTGGTCAAGTTATGTTATGTATTGAGGGAAATGTTTGGCATGCAATTGAAAGGTGTTGTTAGAATCACAGTTTGATTTTGTTGTAAAATTGAAGCCTGGTAAATTGAAAATTACTTTTGTGTAAAATGTGTTCAAAATTTATTATTTGTAATTAAAATTAACTAAACACTAAATTTTTTAATTAGTTACAATGCTTTAATTCCTGGTTTATGATTTCTTTTGAGTTAACAAAATTTCATGTTAAATCTAGTTAGATCTTTTTTCTTTCACTCTTCTCCTTTTTAAGGTTTCATGCTAATGGTTTTTAACATTATGTTAGTATTTCATGATATTATTGGGATTTTTAGGGATATGTTTCCATATTTTTATCTGTTAGCACCAAATACAAATGTGATTGTATTCCAGGTGTACCCCGGAATTCTGAATTCTTCTGTGCCTAAAAACTAGAAGCAGGGCATGTAATTTTTCCGCAAAGATTTTGAGTATCGCATCATATCTCAAGAGAATTGTTTTGTGAATTTCCATGAATCAAAAACTACTAATCCGACTAGAAAACTTTTGCTAAATCCTGTTACAGAGTTGTATCATGTGATTCTTCTGCCAATTTGATTCTTTTGGTTTGGCTAATTTTTGCCATTTTGAATATTTGGAACTGTGCACGAATATCACAATTCTTATTCTATCGATTTTTAATATTAAAATTGATATTTGTATTTACCTGATTGAAAAGTTAAGCGTTGCGATTCATATTCACTCAATTTAAAAATCGTACATCAAGATTCCTATTCATACAATTTAAAAGTCCAATAGTGTGATCATCAATGTGAGAATATCACAATTCTTATTCTATCGATTTTTAATATTAAAATTGATATTTGTATTTACCTGATTGAAAAGTTAAGCGTTGCGATTCATATTCACTCAATTTAAAAATCGTACATCAAGATTCCTATTCATACAATTTAAAAGTCCAATAGTGTGATTCATATTCACACGAAGTTAAAATCTAATGTTGTGATTTGTATTCATGTATTTTCAATATCGCAATTTGCATTTATGATGTCCAATATCTCAATTCACACGATTTTTAAATCCAATATTGCAATTCATATTCACGCAATTATAAAATACAAAATCGCAATTCTTGTAAGAAATAAGTATTTTTTTTAATTAGTTATAAACATGTAATTACATGCATTGTAATTACATGTTACCTACTAATAAACATGTAATTACATACATGTTTATTAGTAGGTAATTTAATTAATGTTAGTTTAAATTTTCACTTTATGTCACAATTCCAAAACTTGTCCAATCATTTTAATATACTAGATACTTCTATGGAAATCTTTCTGTAATTTTTTTGATATTCTCTAATTTTGACCATTTATCATTAAAAATCTTATTTTTAAGATTTGAAACACCAGGAAAAATTAAGTTTTGGAATATTTAAATTTTAAATGAAAATCCAGATGTGTTTTTAGTCAAGTTCCTTCTGCTTGTAGTGGAGGAACACTATACTAAATCTGCCATTGACTGAAACTTGAAGATATTCTCATTCAACCAAGAATGTAAACACTTAAAAAATTTATTTTAGCATTAGCAATATGTTATATTTTTAGTAAAATTAATATTATTAGTTAAATTTTTTAAAAGGTTTAAACGAAGCATAAATGGTAGAAAAAAAAGTTTTAAAAAATGTATTATACAGAAAATGCAAATTATAAATTTTTATTAACTTTATTATTGTAAATTAGTTATAAATTTTTTAAAAAGTCTTTAATTTTTTAGTGGACCAATGGAATCTATGAGAAGAATGGAATCAATGATGGATAATATGATGTCCCCATTTGGTTTATTTGGAAGACACAGAGGTTTTGATCCTCATGGACAACAGCTGAATAGGAGTTCTTCTCATAATAGCATGTTAATGCCATTTGGATTTGGTGGTAGCTTATTTCCTAATATGGACGATATGTTTGCTGGCTTTGTAAGTAAAAGTATTGTTTTATTAAAAATTAAACTGATTTTTTTTTATGCACCTGCACCAGATATTTCGTGATTTTTTTTTTCCTGGCAGTTACTTACAGCACATTTTTATTGACATCGCTTTCGTTGCATGCCGAAAATAGAATCAAATATGGCAACCTTTATAAACTGTACGTTCGCTATCTTATGGTCATTTTTAACATAAACTATGTATTTCATAAATAACTGCAGATCTATAGCAAATGTTAACCTCCAGGCAATTGTTTTGCTGTGCATCTGCTGCTTTTGCCGAAAATAGAAATTCACTTTTATTTCTGTCAATTTTAAGCAACAGTGTAGGGTATGCTGGGAAATGACACTTAACCTTAAAAAAAAATCAATGTAGAGTATACAGAACAAATGTATACTAGGCAATGGCACTGAACCTTAAAAAACATTAGTGTAGGGTATACTGGACAAATGTATACTAGGCTGTGGTACTTAACCTTAAAAAAAACATTAATAACTCTTAAATTAAAATTTAACCTGTTTTATTTACAGTTTTTAACGCAAAATTACAATTCATAAATGAAATATACTCCTGGTCTATATCAAAAATCATTACCCCTGAAATACAGTTTTGAAACACCTCTGCACACATTTTCATTAAATTTAACGTAATAAGCACTTTTTTATAATATTTCATTAATAAAAAATACTACAGATCAATATCAAATAGTAATTATTCCTTGGCAACAGTTTGTTATGCATCTGCAATGTTTAGTAAATCTAACGTTACACTTCTTTTTTTAACATCCCATAAATTAAAAATACTGCAAATCAATAACGAATCATAATTAACAGTTAATCTTGAGTATTCCACTTTTGAAATCTTTTTTTAAAATCATCTTCAATAATATCACACACACACAAATTTAAACAAAAAATATACTTAATATATGTGTTAAAAAATATATGTAAATTCCTATTCCATTTCACTCTAAGTCCAAAAAAACAAACAAAGTCACTGATATGTTAAAGAACCATTAATTGTACTAAAAGCATTAAATTTATACTCCTCCTAATAAAAACTTCTTGATGTTCTCAATTTTAATTCAGTTGTAATCATTGCCTTGATTGACAATAACTCACTTTTAAAAACCATACGTGCAAAACGTGCATACAAGCTCAAATTGAAACAAAAGTTTGGCACAATTTCACTTTACAAAACCCACTTATGCCCACCAAAACATTCATTACGCGGAAGAAATAAAAGTTGCACATAATTCAATCATAAAATTTAATTATTACATTTTGCAGAAAATGTTCTTTATAAAAGCAAAATAGTTATGAATCATTTAACTTCTCCTTTTCCTATCCGTGCAAATAGAAAACAATAATTATCATAATGTTAAAATATCCAATCTTGAATGTCATTCAATATGTTCGATTATTCCATAATTCTTTAATATCTACCTGAAAACTGCATTACAACTCAAGCCAGATTATTATCAGCAATCGCTGAACTTGGCGAAAGAAAAAATTGCCAAACATCGGCCCTGATGCCTCCCAAGTCTGTACCAAAATTTATACAGTCTAAATTATTATATTCATGAACGTACTTACCATAGGCTCAATTTAAAGATATATTCCGTTCTGTTACAGCTTTGTTTCCCTTTAATGAAATATTTTCATTGCTTTCTTTTTGAAAGAAAAGTTTATTTTTTAGTGATGGATGGACAAACCCATGTAATATACGTAAATGGGCAAATTACCCAGATTAATTTTATTACCCAGAAAAAATAATAGATTCATTTTTACGTTTTTTTTTACTATTGCAAACACTATTTAAAATTACATTCACATGATCACAATTTAAAATCTTGTTTCGTATTTCCATGGTTTTATATCAATTATCGTATTTTGCATTCTTGCTATTTAAATGCCACTATTATAATTCATGTTCAAGTTACTTAATTATATATTGGAATTAGTAATCACAGAATTTTAAAATGAAACATCGAGGTTCGTATTCATGCAATTTTAAAATTGAACATTGAGATTCGTATTAATGGGATATTAAAATCTCGCAATCATGTTTTTATTAAAACGTTGATAACTTTCTGTGGATAAATGAACATAGACTTTTTTCTTGCTTAAATATCAGATATTTTTTTAGTTATGCACATAAGTTTGTTTTTGCATATAACATTTTCAGATTTTTATTGTTAGCTTTTTTGATTTTTTACCAAACTAATCCCTCTGGTATAAATCAATAGATTTACTTAAAAATAAAATTTTTTAAAAAAATCTGTGATTTTTCAAACGAATTTCTCCAAAATTAGGAGGTGACGAAAGGGTTTAAAGTATTTATAAAGGTCAATCAATGTGTGCAATAAGTTCTTTAATTGTAAATTTGTGCTTGCAGAAAGTTTTTCATTTTATCTAAGTCTGTCTGGTGATGAATTAATTAATGAAGTTGGCTACCCTGAAAATTATTTTATGATTCTATCATTCATTTTTTTTCTTCAAAGTTTAAACATGACTTCAAGATGCTTCTATCATTTATTTTCATCTGGTCAATGGAACTACAGTATAATAATGTATTATGAATATTAGGTTTCTTTTAATGAATGTTACTTCCATAATTACGCACCTTACATTATAAAGTTCAAGTATATATGTTTATTAAGCTTGGTTACTTAGCATATGACTGTTCTAAAAGTCCATACTGCTTTTTGTGATTGTTGATTTACAGCAAATGATTTTTTTAAAAGAAATTGTTCTTCAAAATTGACAAAGCATTGCTAATTTTTTCTTTTCATAATTTTAATTTAATACATTACTTTATTAATAAATTTCAATTAAAAAAAATTACACCAGTGCTACTAATAGTGATAGTAATAATATTTCACTTATATTAATTTATTTATAAAATTTGTTTAAACTACAGTTCATATTGCATTATTAAACAAATCCTAGATCCTATTTAAGTAAAAAAATATATATAATTTAAATCAAAAAGATTCAATTTTTAAAAAAACAAGCAACAAGCATGCTATAGTTTTGTGAGGGTGTGTGACAATAGCATCAGATGCAATGTCTTAAAGTTGCTTCAAATTCTAAAGATTTTTTAATGTTAACTATTAAGCTAGAAATTGGTAGACTAGATGCAATTCCTAAAAGTTTACCAAAGTGTTAATGTTATAGACATTCATCAAAATTTTCTAGTACCATTTTCTTAAGCTTAATTTTGATAGAGTAATAGTAACTAAAATGTATTTTAAACATTTTTATGATATTTAGAGGAGGAATATTATGGTGTTCTGTTATGTAATGTGTAATGCCTGTTATGTAATGTCTTTTGGTGACATTTTTTTCATTTTCATCAACTTGATAATGGTTGCTAGTAAAATTTTCATTTGTTTTTAAAATACTTTTGAAGAGAAGAAGAACTAAGGTATTGCCATTGCCTGATATTCACTTTATTGATGTATTTTTACATGTAGATGGCATGCCTTAACTTTCTTAGATTAATTCTTTTAAAGTCACAGGCTATTTATATTATAAAGGCAAGAAATTATGAAGTTTTACTTTTTTCTGTGGCTTATAACAGCATATGTACTAATGGTTAATAAGTAATATTAAATTAATTGGTTATTAATTTTTTAATTTACTCTAAATCTGTTGTGCTTAATTATTTTTTTCTCTTATAGAACCAAATGAACAATCCCAATTGTCATAGTTTTTCTTCTTCCTCTGTGATGACCTACACTACAGATGAAACTGGTCGTCCTCAAGTTTATCAAGCAGCTGCATCTACTAGAATGGCTCCAGGGGGAGTAAGTATAAGTTTATTAACTATAAGTAAAGAATAAATATTTCACTATTTAATTTTCTATCATTATTTTTTTGTTTCTTTTTGTTTAATTGAATAGTAGAAATTAGTCAAATTGGACTAATTTGAATACTTTGCTTGGTTTCTAGAATATTGTTTAAAAATATTAAAAATTAGTTGAATTAATAAATTTTTTTTTCTGGATGACTCCCCACAAAATATCATTATAAAAATAAGAAAGGTTTACTTTTTCCTGAAACAATCTTTCTACAAAAAATTAAAGATTCCTTCCCTACTGCATTTATTAATTAGTCATATAAATATTTTCACCTCTTAGTAAAGATTTGGACACACCTTTTGCATCTTTCTTTGCAGTTTGTAAGAATGATTTTTTTAGGAAGTACAATTTTTATTTTGGTCTTAGTCACATGCATTTCTTGTGAATGATTTAATGTGATTGTAACATCTTTAGTTGTGCTTTAAGTATTGTTTATATGCTCTTACTAGTTGTTATCAAGAGCTAAAGCTTCTTATCAGTCAAAGTAGCTTAAAATGTAGCAGTGAATAAGGAAGTAGAAAAAGAAATTAAAAACAAATCACTGAGAAATTAGTACTTTTACTTTTACCCAACATGTTTTCAAAGTATTGGCTAAGCTATTTGATAAAGTTGTTGCAAAAATTTCTTTGCAAAGTTAACTTCATTATGTAATGTGGCAAAAATTTTGTCAAAAAAAAAAAAAAAATATTGTGGTTCAGCCTGAAACAGGATGGTACATTTTTTGTGCATTTTCGTTTCTTTAAATTACATTGAAATTGAAAAGTGTTTTTCACTTCTGTGTGAATATATATATTTTTTTAAAAAAGCGGATAGTTTCTACTTTTAAATTCTCAATTATTGATGTAAATTGAATTTATTTCATAGGTTAAAGAAACAATGCGCTCAGTTCAAGATAGCCGAACTGGATTACAAGAAATGGCTATTGGGCATCACCTTCATGAGAGAGGTCATGTAGTAGAAAAAAAGAAAAATAGATACACAGGCGATGAAGAAGAAAACCATGAATATATTAACTTAGAGGATGGTAATTATTAATATTTTTCATTTAGTCGTTATTTTAATAAATTAGTTTTACACTTGATAGCTGATTAACTTGTCGAACAATTAAATTACATGCTCCTTTTAAATCTTGCGTTCCTCAGACTGAAAGTTTCTTGTGTTCTGGCATAATGACATTTAGTATGACGTTTTTAAACTTGCTTCATTCTCACTATATATCTGCTTAATTCTTGTCAGCAATATTTTGTTGAAATAAAAATTTATGATACCATCTGGAAATCTGTCACAAAAATTTCATAATTTTGGCACCCGTTATTTATCTATCTTAATGAAGAAAAGGATGAAAATCATAAAGTCGAGCTTCAGTTATTTTTATTAAATATAGTTTTGTTGAATTTTTATTTGCTTGAGCTACAGACTTAAGAATAATTGTGCAGCCTGGACAGAAAAATTATTAAATATGATGTAATATTATTGAAGCAGAAAAATATGGACGATATATTAACAATGTAGGTCGAAGTTGCATCAATTTTAAGTTGTGAACTCTCTTGTTTTAGTTTGAAAAATGGTCCGATCGGGAACAATTCTCAAATGAGTCTACAGATTATTAATGAGTTTATTGAACTAGGTCCAAAGTAATTGTTTCTTTCTTGAGTTAGTGCTTTCGAACTCATTCAAGTTGAACTGTTGCTGGACCTATTTCCTCAAAATAGTCTAAATGAATACTGTTTCTAGGTAGTTACAAAATGCAAAGTTATAAGATATAATTTTAATATTAAAAGATTGAATATAAAACAATTATTAGATTTTTATTTTTTTGCAAGTCTTAAGAGTTTAGTGAAATGAATTTATACGTGATGTTCTTGTTAATTTTATGATGTATTGTGAAGAAAGATATTTCAAGATATTTTCAGATATATATACTAGATATTTTTGAGTACTAAGTACAAATTACAATTTAAACTGATACAAAACCATCGATATTCTATACTGCCGACCAGGTGACCGAGTTAGATTGCCTGACTGCAGAGCCGATGGTTACGGGTTCGAATCCCGCTCAGGGCATGGATGTTTCTCTGTGTGCTGTCCTCTGTTGTGTGATGTGTGAATGTGGCCCACCCTATGAACGGGTATTTGTGGCATGGGTAGTGATGCTCTCCTCTGTGACTTTGGTTCACAGGTGCTCACTGGATAACGATAAATGAGCAACACTTCCAGCATCTAAGGCGAAGAACAAAAGTTCAATGCCTGCTGTTATTGAAAAAGGGGGGAAAAAATTATATTCTATACTAACCTATCATAGGGGCAAATACTTATCCTGATATTGTTTTTAAAACTGATATTTTTCATTAATTTGGAATATTTGCAAACATTTTTGATTGAAAAAGTTTCATTTTAGCATGTTATTCTTAAACATTATGTAGTTTATCTTTTTTATGACTTCTAATAGAATAAAAAAATTATAATTCTTCCAATCAATTCAGAACTTTAAAAAAAAATTTTTGTTGCCACTCTATTTAACTACACTAATTTTTAACTGTTCTTGAATTTTCAACAACTCTTTAAATTATTTAGCATATTAAAGCCATATTAATTTAAAACTGCTCCAAGTGGATTATAAAAAATTTTCTAATAGTTAATTTGTTTTTATTTTTTTTTAAAAAAGAAAGAAGATGTGTTTGATTGTAATACAGTGTCCTGATATAGGACTTACAAAGGAAGTATACAACTGGAAAATTTCTGACGAAAAACCCTTAAAACAAAAATTTACCAAATTAAGTTTCAGTTAAAGAATTTGGTTGAAAAACTTGGTTACAGTTATAAATATTCAACATTTCTACTTCTGGGATAAAATATACAACATCAGGGTGAAGAGCGTTTTTAAAGAGTGTTTAAATGTACTTATTTTTGAATTTCGTCTTTTAGAAGCCCTTAAAATTGCTTTTTTCATTGGATGTTTTTAAAAAGTGCTTAATTTTCGGAACGGCAATTGTTTTATATGTTTAATTAAATACTTGCGGGTCCGCATGAGCTGAATTCAGTGGGAAAGATTTTTGCCCTCATGTAAAACTCTGCATTTCGCAAGAGATTCTCTCAGTTTCAGGCTTCATTTTCCGCCCTCTGAAATCAAACCAAAAAATCTCTCAAATTTTCGCTAATTACAGGGACTAACTAAAGTTTGTCGAATTTTTTTCCTAATAGTAATATAAAATTTTATTTCTCTTGTTAATTTCATCGTTGATGAAGCACCTTTGTCACTGGCAAGGTAATACAATATTCAATCTGTTGTTGTTGTTGTTGTGGATTATCCTCCAATGCCTGAGGAAGTTAGACAAGGTCCATTAGATTGTTGACCCTAAGGAAATCGAGGACCAGAAGAGGGGATAAGTATAGGTCCCCTCTGAAAAGTCCCAAACAGTCCAGGATGTGTTTGGGATAAGCCTGCTCAGTTTGACATTTGGAGCAAACCTTTAAGATTCTCCTGCCTTCGAAAAAGCAATTATTATTCAAGCTAATAAGCTTTTCGCAATATTCTATTTATAGAACAGTTCAATAACCTTTGAACTTGACTTAGGAATCATTTCCTAATTATGTGGTACCCCAGAGCAGTCAAGAATCCCTAAGCTTCACCATCTCAAAATTTCCGTCTCCCTTTTATTCGTTAAATTTAAGAATTAATTGAGAATTTAAAAAGTAATATTTTTACCCAAGACCGTCCACCATATGCATAAAATTTTTGTAAACTTTTATGGTACTTAATTTATTTTTTTTGTTGCTTTTTTTAAATTCAGTATTGTATTATTACTTTTAAAGTTTTCATTACTCTCATGTTGTTTCATGTGATAATTTAATAATATTTAGAGACTAGATTTTAAAAAGTATGAAGTGATGTTCTTTTAATATTTAAAATGCAGCAAAAAATCTTATGTTTCGTTATGTAAAAAAGTTCAGATTTGCCATTCCAAAAAACACATTAATTCATCTCTTAATGATTTTATTTACAAACAATTGTAATAAAAATTCAATTATCTCATATTTATTAAATGTTATGAATGTATAGACCATGTAATAATTTACTTCTGACAAAATGTTTAGCTACAATAATTTACATTTCAAAATTATTTAATTTTTTTAATCATTTCATTAAAGAAATACTGAACCAAGTAACAAATAATAATAAACATTTTCTAGCCATTCACTAATTTATGTTTGTAATATGAATTTATTAGAGTTTTCTTTGTTTGCTTGATTCTTGGCATATCTTTATAAACTCAGTATGATCAAGAATATTAATTTAGTTAATGTTTTATTGAATATGTTTTTCTAAATAACCTTTATTTAAATCTAAATAATACACTCAATAACCTTTTTAAATAATAGTTACATTAATTATAATTTTGAATTAAACTTTTTTTGCATAATTATATAAAATTATTAATTTATGAATAGAATGAGCTACTTAATATTGAAAATCTTTAGAATTGTATTAAAAAATTTTTATGGTGACTAATATAATCAAGAAAAGAGTTTAATAAAGAGGCAAAAATTTGAAGGGGATGCTAGCAAAAGTTATGCTTTCATGACACAAAATTCTCCATTTTGTAAAACAATAATAATTATCATGCCAACAGGTTTACGTAGGAAAAAGTATAGCCAAACTACAACACAAATTTCTTTTTCTTCTGTATTAATCACAATCGTTTCCTCAATGTAAATATTTACCTTTTATGTATATCTTTCAAGTATGGATTTATAGTTATCTAAATTGGTGCCGACTTTTAACGAAAATGAACCAGGAAATTTGTAGGATAAGCAAGCAAGTATTAATAGCCCGTTGCTTCTAAAGTCTAGTAGAATCGCTGTTAAAAATTTTTCTTTGTTACCTCACCTTGCCTGACAAAATGCTAGAATTATAACATAAGCAAATTCAACTCTGATAGTAAAATACTAAAATACTCAAATTTGTTTTTTTAATTTCATTCACTATAAAATTAAATCTTTGAAGTAGGACTAGAACCTAACGATAACAGAACTATAATTTTGAACAATAGTATATAAAGCTGATGACATTGTTATGTTACATGTAACTTTATCATGTAATAGTCAATTCCAAATAAGGCAAGTTTGAATGCATAATGTAGCTATACACCCGAAACTTTTCTAACGGTGTCCTTTCTGTCATTTTCTTATTGTTCTGTAGAAAAATCTATAAACTCTTACAAGTTACAATTAAACTCATTATTATTGCTTATTGGCAAACAATAAATGGCTTCAAAGGTAATTAGAGAATTTTGAGCAGTTAAAATTTCAAGATTGTTTTGAGGAGAATCTGTTTTAAAAATGAATTAACAGCTATAAATAATGCTTTTTTAAATCAACATTACGTGTTAAACATTTATATTCTATTTAATGTAGGTTACTATTTCTTTTTAAAAAATTCAATCACTTCATTCCTTTTTCTTGCAATGATTTGTCGAGTCCTGATAACAATACACAAGATAAAAGTTTATTTACAAATACTTAATTAACCAAATAAAAATACTATGTTGAATGAAGTGTATTTTTATTTCAAACTGCTATTGGCAGTTTTAAATGTGTATGCATTTCAGATTTGTCATGTATTTAAATTACAGAAATTATTTATGTAATTTAAATACATAATCTATGATTCTATTTAATTATTTATCTATTTAAAACTCATATCATTTTAGTGGAATGAAAATGCATTTTAAAATTGTATATTACTTATTAAATTTTTTATTCCTCTATTTATTTATAAATATAAAAACATTTTAAAATAAAGCTACCTACAACTCTGTCCTTAATTTAAATGAAATATAGTTGCTATAAGCAAACATTTTATTAATGGACCATAATAAAATGCATGCAAAGAACCATGCAGGTTTTGTTTTTTTACAGAAATGTGGTTTTTGCCTACTTTATTATGAACACTGTTCCAATTTTATTTTATTTTATTTGTCTTTAATTTTTTAATTCTGGTATTTATACTGCTTTCTGTATCAAAAATTACTCATTTACCTAAGTTCAAGGATCACATGAAAGCTTTTCTTTTAATTTTGTAAAGTTAAAATTATTTGGTCTTTTATTAATTCAGAATTTCTTAATTATATTTACTGAATATTTTCCATAAAATACTATGTATTTAGAATAAAAAATTTTTTTAATTAATAATTTAATTCATAAATTTATTTTTTAGATGATGCTGACCAGTTCAATCAGGAGTGGCAACAAAGAGCGCAAACTTTTAACCCTCAGCCTATGCGACCAATGATCGGTTATAATTCTCATCGTAGGACACATAGCCCAGAGCCTGAAGTTCTTGCGATTACTGATGGATCAAGGTATTTATTTTAAAATTGTGCATTATTATAAAAAAAAAGCAAAAAATTCCTGTTGATTGAAAGATGTTTTTTTTATGTCATTGTTCTAAATAAAGTTAATAGCAATTTTAAAAAACTTGCTTTAAAAAATTTTTCTTACAGTAAAGAGTTAAAACAAATAAATTATAAAATTTTTATTTATTGTAGTATTTTGATTGAATTATAGTATTTTTGAATTATTGTATTGCGCATAAATGATATCTAAAATTTCAACACTGAGATTGAGACAATGCTATCTGTTATGTTGATGCTATGTTGTTATTTTGTTAAATGTGATGATTGAAGATTTTAAAAACTGTAATCTTAAGATTTATTTAATAATGTCTTTTAAAATTTTAATAAATATTTAATAGTATATAAAATATTTTTAACTTAAATCAATGGTTTAGTAAAAAATATTTTACTCTCAACCTATTTTTTTCTTAATTTAAATCTTTATTCCCTCTGATAGAAAGATGTGCTATATTATTATATATAATGTTTATATCATTCAACATTTAAGACATTTCAATTTATTATAGGGTTTATAGTTGTCCTGATTTTTCAGAAAAATATTTTTCCCAATATTTCTATTTTTGGTTGTTTTTAGTACATCCAATTTTCCAAGTATATAAATGCCAATTTTTAAAGTGATTTGAAGAATCAAAAGATTTGGATTTGCAATCAATCCTTTTATTTTAATTTATAATGTTAGTACATATTTAGGAACAGTCTAATGCATGTTCAAGCATGTAGCTTTACCCTCAGGTTTCATTTTTAAACCTTTATAGAAATTTATTGAAGAAAAACTCAAAAAACAATTTTATATTGGCATCAATTTTTATTATATTATTTTAAGTAAATGCAGTAATAAATATTGTAGGGGGGGATTTTGTAATTTCACAGTTATTGATTCATCTCTTTCATCTGATTTTAAAAATGTTAGATTCCAATCAACAATACAGTAATCATATCATAGAATCTTTAAATGATGAGTTGAGAGATCATCCACTAAATAATTTTTGTACAAAGTTGTTTAATAGCATTATCCACTGTTTTTATTTTAAGATATTTAAAACTCTACTTTAAAATTATTTGATTAAGGAAGTCTAACTCAAATACAAATTCTAATTATATCTTGGCATAAGGGGATATTAATTAACTGATACTAGTTATTTTTTAATGCAAAATTAGGTACTATAAAAGTTTTCCATGCATGAGATATTCAGTGTTGATAAAATTATGCTGGATACATTTGAAACTTTCTCTTTTAAACGAAGTAATTCTTAAATTAAAAACAGTATATTTTATTCTTTAGCAATAAAATTGACTTTCATTGCACTTAAGTAGAGCAATTAATATTTTTTAATTTACTGTTTGTGAAAGTACTCTGATATATATCTATACTGTTCCAAAAAATTTCCCGATTTTGTCCTTTTTTTTATTTAATTGCTCTGATTTTTCCTTTGACCCAATACGAAGCTTGTTCGCTATTACTTTATGTATATGACTATCTATATTTTATCAAAACTCAATATATTTTCTGAAATTTAACTGCAGAAGGCAGGAATGAATATAAATGAACTAGTATATAATATTTTAATTTAAATATATGTATTTGAAATAAACCAGGGTCTGTGATTATTTAAATTTTGATAGTTTTCGAAATTGAAACCGTATTTCTGCAGGTGAGAATGCTAAAACAATTTTTTAAAACAAATTTAAACTCAATGTTTATATTGATTTTTAAACAATTTTAAAATGAAAGGTAATAGAGCTGTTTCGTTCAGAATTGTTTATATTTTTGGTTAATTAATAGGAAAAAAATTATTCATTCTGTTTTTGTCTTACATCTCAAAATTGATAACTGAACTATATGATGAAACAAATAATTATCTATCACTTCATTAACTGATTCAATCTTGCCAAATTTTATATTGAATATTAATAACTCTTATTCCATATTAATTCACTTTTAGCATTAACTTTAGACATGCACTAACATGCATTATTTTATTAGTTCATTTGAAAACTATGTTTATTAATAGTCTATCAATTTTCACATTTACTCTAGTTTCTACATTTATCTCCTTGAAGTTACTATGTAACAACTATTTATATTTGCATATATTAGATAAAGTTTTGCATGCATATAAGTCATTAAGTCTTCTGCTTTGCCAATTTTAAATTGAACTCTTAATTGTGAAATCAGGTTGCTCAGTTGTCAGTTATTGCTAAAAATTGTGATTTATGTGTCTTAAATTTATATTGATAGTTCGAAACACCTGTTTACTTTTGTCACATACTGATACTACTTTTTTTTTATTTTTTATTTAATTATAAAAGTAAATAATTTAAAATACTTGATTTTTCAAATTACCTTTTTTAATAGAGGACAATTTTTGTTAATATAAAAACAGGGTGTGTAGAGTTTTTAAAAAGTGGTTTATGTGCTTATTTTTCACTATTCATTCAACCTAAATCCATTGCGGCATACTGTCGGTCCATAGCGTATGCAAGTGCCTATCATTTTGCATGTTTGATGAAATACTTGCGGTTCCGCATATGCCTATATACTTAGCTTAGATTTTTTTTTTTGATTTAATTATAAAAGTAAATAATTTAAAATACTTGATTTTTCAAATTACCTTTTTTAATAGAGGACACTTTTTGTTAATATAAAAACAGGGTGTGTAGAGTTTTTAAAAAGTGGTTTATGTGCTTATTTTTCACTATTCATTCAACCTAAATCCATTGCGGCATACTGTCGGTCCATAGCTTATGCAAGTGCCTATCATTTTGCATGTTTGATGAAATACTTGCGGTTCCGCATATGCCTATATACTTAGTTGGATTCATCGGGAAGGAATCTTGCACTCTTATGTGCAACTCTGTTGCATTTTGCAAGATATTCTCTATTTCAGACTTTATATTTAGCCCTCTGAAAAACCTCGAATTTTGGTTGATCCCGGGGACCAACTAAACATTGCCAAATTTTAATAGCAATATCTTGATAATTTTATCGTTGGTGAAGCGTCTTCGTTAATGACAAGCTAATGGCCTTCTTGTGCTATTCTATTTATAGATCAGTACCTTAATCTTTGAATTTGACTTGAGAACCATTCACTGAGTACATATTTTCATGTAGGTCCTCAGAGCAGTCAAGAATCACAAAATCACAAAGCCTCATCACCTCAAAATTACCATCTCCCTTTTTATTCATTAAATTTAATAAAAAGAAACTGAGATTTGTACACATACATTTTTTTTGCTGAGGACTGTCCTCTAATTGCATAATTTTTTTTTTTTAAATTTTTGTACTTTATAACTTTCAAAATTTTCAGGGCTTTTAATTTGTTTTAGGAGAAAAATTTATAATATTTAGAAGCAAGATTTTTAAAAAAAGTAAAGTGAAGGGCTTTTCATAATTTAAACACAGCAAAAAATCTTATGTTATTCAAATTTGTCATTCCAAAAATATTTTATTCATATTTGATTTAAAAACTATTGAAGTAAAAAATTTAATTATCTCAGATTTGTTAAATATGATTGTAGGCACCACCTTAATAGTAATTTATGTCTGACAAAAATATTTAGCTTCAATACTCATTGTATTTACATTATTTCATTAAAGAAATACTCAACAAAGTAACGAATTTTAATAAAAATTTATTTGGGGCCATTCACTAATTTACATTTGTAATACAAATTTATTAAAGTTTTCTTTATTTGCTTTATTCCTTACATATTTATATTAATTCGGTATGATCAATAATATCAATCGTGTTCATGCTTTGTTGAATATGCTATTATAAATAACATTTATTTAAATTTAAAATACATTCAATAACCTTTTTAAACTACAGTTAAATTAGAATTTTGAATTAAAACTTTTTGAAGAATTAAATAAAGTAATTATTAATTTAAAAAATAGTAGGAGCCACACAATATTGAATATATTTAAATTTGTGTATAAATTGTTTTTATCATGGCTAATATTATCAGGAAAAGAGTTCTTTGTCAGAAACTAGTTATTTATCTATCATGTAAAGCCTTTGAAAATTATTTTGCATTTTGTTAATGTATCTATGAAGTACTTTCTACAATAGGGAGAAAGTGCGCTGATCATAATTTTTTTTTTTTTTAAGTGCTTAAAAATATTTTTTGAGTGTTTAAAAAGGTGCTTATTTTTTGTTGAAAAATTTTGCTATGCACAATGTATAAATTAAATGTCTATTGTTGAATATTTTCCCTTAAAGTTTAAGTGCTTTTCAATAGGTAAAAGAATGATTTTTAATATAATTTCTAATTTGATAGAACAGTGTTTTTTAAATTTAATTAAGGTGATTAAAGGGACAACTAGAAACCCTGATATTTTGTCTATTACAATTAATATGCCACCATTAAAGTATGGGTTTAAAATTTATAACTATGCTTGTTTAAAATTAGGTTTTTCAGCATAAAAGTCAAGGATGAGATTTTTCTGCTTTTTAGCGGATTTCCACTTTTGTCTCTAATTTTACCCTTTTTATCAAAAACTCCGACTCTCTAAAAGTTTAACTTTTTTTTATAAATATTCCGCTTTTTCTGCAAATTCAGCCGTTGAAATAAAATAATTATATTATTTTCGATTTTCAAAGATAAACAGAAAATTTAAACTACATAGCTGCCAACCCTACCCCATTTCTACTTATTTTTCTTATTCACGCAATTTAAATATCGTACATTGTAATTCTTATTTACGAGATTTTAAATTCCGAATATCGTGATTTGTATTTACACGTTTTTAAAATCCTATGTAGCGATTCGTATTCATGCAAGTTTAAAATCCAATGTCTTGATTCGTTCATGTGGTTTTAATATCGAACATCAATTTTCATATTTATACGCGATTTAAAAATAAAGCTTTGAATTCGTATTTACGCGATCTAAAAATTATGAATCGTGATTTGTATTTAAGCGATTTAAAAATTCTATGTAGCAGTTTGTAGTTTCTCATTTTTTAAATCGTATATAGAGTTTCCTATTCACGTGAATTAAAAATCCGTTATCGTGATTCATATTCACACGATTTTAAAATCAACTATCGTAATCAACTTTGTAAGAAGTAATTTTTTTTTTTAATTAGTTGCCATAAAGGTGACTGTTTTTCTATCGACGATTATTAGTTTGAAGATGAGCTAATGACTAAATTAATCACCAATCTGTTTGTGTCAATTTTGCCGTTGCTACAATAATATATAAAGCTTTTCCAAACTGGAGTACCCCTCATTCACAAACTGCATTACAAGCAATTTGACCTTGTTAAAGTTTTCCCCACTTGTTTTGTGAAACATGAAGCATTTGCAGCAATCGAAAATTCCAGAAAAAAATTATTACTGTGGATATAGCAAACAAAAGCATTCACTTAAAAAGAGATTCATGTTTTTTTTTTTTTTTAAAGAATTAATTGACCACCAAAATTTAAAAAATAATGTTGCTGTTATTTATGCTATAAAATGAAAAATAATTATCTAAACAGTTGCTGATTATCATGTAATTTTTCAAACTAAAATAGCAATTCTTGTATGTTTAGGAGTTATTATATGTTTCTACTTCGCAATTATTGATATGTTTCACAAGGCTCTAGCTAGATTAGATTATAATATGAACATAGTGATTCCAATTGTAAAACTTTATTTTATTTTCTAAATAATTTAAAAAATCATGTTGCTGATATTTTTGCTACAAATCACGTAACAGTATTTATTAAAAGGAATGGAATATTAAAGTATGTTCTCAATAGTTTTAATTTGCTGAACTATGCAGAATCTCAAGTAATAAATGTCTCCTTTATGTGAACCGAAGAAAAATATAATTTCTAACTTTATTTTTTCAATTGGTATTTTTACTTCTTACTAAATGTGAAGTGTCTATGTAATAATACATATATTAATAGATTAGTACACAATTTTATGTCAACGCATAGTTATTTATTATATTAAATTGTCTGGAATTCATTATTAAACGATTGCTTAAGTGTAAAATTTACTTGTGGAAATTCAGCTTTTTTGCTTTTTGGCCAATCTCATCCCTGATTGAATGGACTTTGTAAATTGTTGATCAGCTGATAATTTTTTTTATTAAACTGAATATTTCTTTTTTAGCACTGAACCGCCACAGCAACCTATTATTAAGAAGAAAAGCAATAAGCACAAACGCAAGCATGGACATGGTGGTGGTCATAAATCTTCCAACTCTCATGCAAGGTCTTCACCTTACCAGTGAACTATTTTAACCAGTGACTCATTATGTGTTTGGCACACATGTTAGATATGTATTATTTCAGTAGAAATTCATTAAGCTATTAGATGGTTTAATATATTATCTGTACTAGATATGTGTTATTCACTTGGCCTTTTGTGTTGTTAAATTCGTGTTATTTTTATGTTCTTTTTTTCAGACTTCAGAAAATTGTATATTCCGCTAACAAAATAAAATTTTCTGTTAATTGTTTTTAGTGTTTAATATATTGTTAATATTTCTTTTTAATTTCAAGTTTCTGTTGAAATTGAGCTTCAACCTCTTCTCTACTGAAATATAAAGTGATATAGTAAAAAAATATTTTACAGTTTCAAATATCTATTTTACTGCCATAAGTCGTAAGATAAACAAAATATGAATTATACTGTCAATAGTTTTAGTTACACATACTTGGGCCTCGGGTTTTAACTAAGTCAAAGAATATAAATATTCAAATGTTAAACTGCACCTAAAGTAGAAACAAACAAATATTTATATTGTGGTCTATTTAAAGACTATAATAACCAGGTTTAATAATTAGATTCTTCAGGGTGCGTAGCGTTTTTAAAAAGTGCTTAAAGGTGCTTTTTTTTCGTTTTTTAAAAGCCCTTAAAGGTGCTTTTTTTCATTGGGTGTTTTTGAAAAGTGCTTAATTTTCCCTTTAACAAATTGAGATTTTTCCTTTACCATGTTGATTTTTCCCTACAAATTATGTAGAAAAGCACTGTTCACATTGTTCTATTCAACGTTTTCATTTGATTTACATGATTCAAAAATTTCCACAATTGTCAGAAACCAAAAAGTTTTTTTTTCCAAAAGGTTTTCTTTTTGACATGACTGTTGAAACCATCAATTGTCAAAAACTTTCCAACCCTGCCTAATTATATTTTTTTAAAGTGCTTAAAAATATTATTTGAGTGCTTGAAAAGTGCTTAAAAGGTGCTTATCTTTTGTTGAATAATTTGGTATGCACCCTGTTTTTTTTTTTTTTTTTTTTTTTTTTTTTTTTTTTTTAAATATGATAATAGTTTAATCTAACAATGCAATACTGCATTAAATCTCAGTTTCAAAGCTATTTTAATTATGATACACAAAATAAATACTTTTTAAAAATAATAACATTAATTTAAAAAAAAAAAAAATTAATTCTTGTGGGGTTTCAAAATTATGAAGAAAATAAAAGAACTAAACGTTATTAAATCTATTTATGTATCATATATAACACAATTGAAATACACATAAAAATATTACTAAATAGGCATAAAATTGAATACTCTTAATACTATGAATTTTACTTGATCTCTATGCTGTCATAAATTTTGCCTTGCGTATTAAGACACACATCTGTGGACTGAATTATGTTTAAAAATTAGGCAAATATAAATTTAAAAGCTTCATGTAGATCACAGAACTACTAAGTCAAAAGAAAGACATTATTTTCAGAAAAATTATATATTTAAAATTACTTACGTTTCCTAGCATGAGGAATTCTGATGCTACCCAAATAACTTAAATCTTCTGCATCTATTGGAATCCTCTGAAATTTTAAACATCCACGAATGTTTCAGCGAGGGTAAAACTATATTTTTTTTGTGCGTTTTTAGATGGCAAGCGATTGTCCACATATTTGTAATGCAGTAATGAAGAGGTTAAGCTGGCAAAAGTGTTTCAAATAAATTTAAAGGAAAAGCATTTGCAATTATGCGAAGTGTTTGTCCTTCAAGTTACATTTGTTTTTCGCGAGTCATTCCTGATCAGCCTTTTTTAAATTTGTATATGCTTTGAAGATTTAAACCTGTTGTCCTAAGTTAGAGATGAAACTCAGTTCGCGGAACCCTAGGTCTCTGTAGAAGCGTTAAAGTAGTTCTGAGTCTACTTTTTATAGCCAGTGATGAGTTTTGGAACCTCAAGATTAGATTTAGATCTGACCAATAATTCATAATTTATTTTATCTTTCGGTTGCCTTTAGGAAATTATTTCAATCAAATTGCCAAAGAAATAGAAATGGCAAATATTATTTCTAATGAAAATGTATTTAACAAATTATGAAAAGAACTAACATTTATAAAATATTGTATTGATATTTCGTCACACTTTTCAAATCAAAATAAAATTTACATCTTTAAAAAAGAATTTATATATTTCCCTACTTACCATTTTTAACGTTTATAGCAGTCCTTTGAAGTTTTCATTTCGAATTTTCAGATTTTTTATGTACACCAAAATCAATAAGTTGGGAACAGCCCAAGCAACTGCTAATTCAAGTGTCGGATATAAAACATTATTTAAGATTATTAATAATAAAACCATTAAGAAGCTTCATACCTCTAATTAAATATCTAAAAATAGTCTTTTATAAATTATTATGTTTACAATTACCTTAATAATTATTTATAAAGTCGGGGTTCTGCCGAAAGAAGATTGATTATTTAGGGTTCCAGAGCCGAAAAAAATTGGAAACCGCTGATCCAACTAACAGTTCTAGAGTTACAGAAGAGATGCTAACTCTTCCTTTGTTAATACAGATGTGCCTTCTAAGGTATATAAATCATCTACGTTATATTAGATAAGCAATTTTTTTTCTCCATTTAGAATTCTCCTTTTCATTATTATTTAAAACTCATTTTAAATAATAAAAGCGTAATATTTAGTGATCTAGTTAGAAAACTACATAAAAAGCATTGTGTCGTTAGCTAGAGGAAAACTAGTAACTATGTATGCAGTACAGAGAGAGTATCATACTTAACATCTTGACACCTTAGAGGTGATCTGGTAAAAATGTTAATGAATTTTGATTTTATTTCTCTAGTCACATGCAAAAATATTAATATCTGTTGGTTGGGAATGCTTTTCTTTCTTCTTTTTTTTTTAAAAGTGTTTTTGCTATAAAGAAAAATAATAGTTATATAATGAATTGGTTTTTTAAAAAATTTAATAGTATCGTAGTTTAACATTTTAAGCATGTTTTCTTAATCAGATATTAATGATCTGAAATAAATG
Organism: Parasteatoda lunata; assembly: GCA_949128135.1. NCBI lineage: Eukaryota > Metazoa > Arthropoda > Arachnida > Araneae > Theridiidae > Parasteatoda > Parasteatoda lunata. The sequence continues at coordinate 62,960,871 of OX421979.1, read as the reverse complement.
AGCTTTTAAGTTTGTAACGGTTGAAATTGAAGACTGTTCGCAAGATTCTTAATGGCGAAATCTATAAATCTCTTATACATATTTCCATTCTTATATTTTTATTTTTTGTTGTCATAAAGCAGGTTTTCTGAGGAAAATTGTTGACTGTTTAAAACTAAATGCACAAACATCGCTCTTTAACTCCAAAAACTCCCAGAAAATGCTACTTGGACCTGGGAACTTAAAAATTAAAAGACAGCAAATAAATAGAATTCATTTTTCAAAAAAAGAAAAAAAAACAGTTAACTTGTACTTGTTTTACTGGAAAGGTAAAATATTCAGACTATCAAGATTTATTACAAAGTATAATGAACAAACAAGATTGTTTTTTATCTGGAAAAAATAAAAAAGTGGTGGACGGTAGTTAAAAAATAGTTAAAGCTTTCACTATTTCAGAAATCCAGGAATAGAATAGTGCTACTACCTGTTTTTTTTCTTTGTCAAACAGCCCCGACGAATGTTGTATAGTGACCTTTTAAATGTTTTTTTTTTAAATCTGCGGTTAAGGGGAAGAGTGGTAACCTAAGTGTTTCATTATTATGATTTATTTTTTTGAAACAAAATATTTCTTTGAAATGTAATAGAATAACTGTTTTTAATTAGATCTTAAGTCAGAGATAGAAATATCCACATGTTCAGTGCGCGCAAAAAAAAAAAAAAATAAATAAATAAATAAAAATAAGGACCACCCTGAATAACTTTTGATGATGATCGGATTTTCACGTTCTAGGACTGAATCTTTATGGCTCAAGGAGGTAACCTTATTATTCTAATTATTAAGTGCAGACGATATTTTAAGTTCTTTCATACTTTCTCTAAAAAAAAAAAAAACCTTTTTTTCCACTGATTCAGATTTCTAACCCCCAAAATATGGTTCCAATAGTTTGGTCAGGAGAGCGCTCCTAAGTTTGGACCACTTAATGTTAATTTTACCTTTTTGCGTATTTCACTATATCTCGAGAATTTTTTAAGCGAATTTTTACACGCATTTATAAAATTCGTTTATCCGAAGATAATTCTGAGCATAAATAACTTCACGTAAATATTTTTTATTATTTTATTTAAGAATTTGTGGAAAAGTTTTGTTCTGTAAGGTATATAATTTTTGTCACATTTTAAAGGATGTAAATTTATATGGAAAACTACAAAATTTGAGCCAAATCGGTCGAATAGTTCCTAACAAATCGAATTTTTAAGTATTTTTTTTTTTTTTTTTTTTTTTTAAATTTAATTTCTCAGGAACTATTCGACTGATTCCGTACAAATTTTGTATATTGCCATATAAAATTTGCAAGCCTTACTATTCAAACATTTTTTTGACCATTTTTAAGTAAAATAATAAGTATAATTTACTAAATTATAATTTACTAAATAATATAATTACTAAATTACTGCTAATTATAATTAATAATTTACTAAAAGTTATTTTTTAACTGGAATTATCTTTGGATAAACGAATTTCATAATTGTGAGTAAAAAAAATTCATTTCGCTTACTAAGTTCTTGAGGTATAGCGAAATACGCAAAAAGTAAAATTAACATTAGGGATCCAAACTTTGGAGCGCTCTCTTGACCATACTATTGGGACCATATTTCCCAGATTGTGGCTACATCTATATTAACTGTAAGCACACTTTTCAACATATGAGATTTCAGCGAAATATTTTTCTAGTGTGAACTAAAGTAAACATTCTAAAAAGAAATAGATTTTTTTTTAAAAACTGAAATCACAATTTAAGAACCTAACAACCTTATCTAACCCTTAACCTTATTGTTTAAATTATTACTATGTACTGGTGGAGGACAAAATTATTTCCGTTCTAATTTAATAAAAATTATATACCTTTGGTACCACTAGAATAAAGAATTTTTGAAACTACCAAGATTTCATAGAAGTAGGAGGGCATATTTATGGGTTCCACAGTGTTCCACAACTAAAATGATCGTAAGACACGACTCCCAGAAGAACACCGAAGTCAAACTTTACTGGCTGTGGTCTGTGTGCAGGTGGGTGAACTCTAATCAAACCGCGAAGGGCCCGAGGGTGTTGCGGTATCGGTCCTCGTTAAGCTTATCTACCGTAAAGTGCTCGACTTCGCGTGCAGGTTATTTAGCTACTAAAGTGAGGGAACCATCCTCTCCGCTGAGGATCAAAATTGTGATGACTTGTCTTTCGATCATCCTCTGGGATGATTCCTAGGCCGACGCCAATAGTGTAGCCATAGTGTGACGTAAATAAACAATCACAACTGCATGTTTATGGTTCTTAAATAGAACTAAAATAAGAGTTTCCTTCAATGAATCTCAATTTAAAACAAAAACAAAAAAAGGCACGTTATTCCTTTGCTCAACTCTTCAGTCTTAGCTGGCTGCCATGAAAAACATACAAACTGCAAATAATTAGATGAATTACGCATCCATTACGAAATGAAAATATTCATCTAGAGTTTCTTTAAGCAACTCAGCCCAAAATTTATGAAAAGGGCCTTTGCACAATCAAATATGATAAAAAAACATCGGGGAACACATTGTTTGTTGCATTTATACTACTACTTGATCCTACTTAATTCGGATGCGGGGATTTCAGATCAGATATTAGTTTAGTTTGGTAAGCAACCAAAATTTTTTTTCAATATGATCTTTTTACTTTATTTTTTGTCTAAATGCACAATATTATAAAGAACGTATATATGCATGCATATACACATGTATTCTCCTTTCAAAATTAACACTTAACACCAGAAAAAAAAAAAAAAACATATGGCATTATAACGTATAGCATTATAAACTGAAATGTATTATCGCCTTCTTATCACCACTCCGGTAACAGAATTTACAGAGTCAACCTGCAGTACTTTCTTCAAAAATTCCAATTTTTCTGCGACTTCAACGTATTCAGGCAGAGGTTATTATTGTAGAAATTAAGGTTAATCTAACTTATTTTTAGCATACCTTGCTAATATCAAATCTAATAAAGTTATACACTAAAACTTTATTTTGTTGACATTTTATTTGAATTTTATACAATCATACTTTAGCTTTGATCAAAGAAGGAAAAAATAGATGCTCATGCTAAGCTCAACATAGAAAGAAAGAAAAAAAAAAAAAAGCCTTAGCTTGCAGAAGATATTAAAATAAAATCCTTTTAAAGAAAGAAATTAACAGAATTGTAATGTATGGTGTTCTGATTAGTGCCTTTTTCTTCAAATGAAATCCATAACCTAGGTAATTTTCAGGGAAATAAAATAATTGTTTTGTTTATTAATAATTTTATATTTATTTTGTTTATTAATAAACAGAAGCAAGAACATCAAGTGTCTTTTTCTGGAATCAAATTTTGAAAAAAGAAAAACATTTCCATATTGAAGATAGAAAATTCTTTTCTTTTTGGTTTTTTTCTTTAATTTTAACTTGATCTTGGTGTTTAATGATAGCAATTTCTTCTCCACTTATTGTTTTTTTTCCTTCTTTTATATATCTGATGTGGAAATAAATCTGCTGTTTCTTTTATAATCTGCAGAGCCCGCTGTCTTGCTGTTGGATTTCTGTAATCAAGCTCACTACCATACATGAATAACACTGGGAAGCAAATTTTTTATTGTATTTATACAAGTACGCGATCTCACCTTATTCGAGTGTGAGAATTTCAAATCAGTAGATGACAGCTGATTTTTTTTAAAAATTATATTTTTAGTTCAGCTCATTTTTTGTCTCAATGAAGTTTATAAAAAACTAATAGGTTTTTATACGTGCATACACACTTGTCTGCTACTTTAGAAATACTTAAGACTAAAAAACATGACAATCATAAACAGAAATCTATTATCGCTCTCTTCCTATTACTAGAGGAGTGGGCGGAGATAGTCTGGTTGGCAGAGCGCTGAACTCACGTTTGTGAGAACGAGAGATTGAATCCAGCCGGCCGAAGACTCCCCGTGTATTAAATAGTGACTGGTGCATGTTAAATCTGTCGGATCGCAAAGTCATCCATGTTCCCATAACAAATCAATACCTCTGGGGGTACTGAATTGGAGATTGATCGTTCTCTGGTTCGTGTCAAAATTACAATCTCTGGATGAATGAGTGGGTCCACCCTATAAACGGGTGAGACGCATGAGTTTGGCAGAAGTCGAACTCTTGACCATAGATGGCGCCACTGGAAAACAAGAATAATACACCGCATCTGCCTTAATTGCTGACGACAACAACTAGATTAGTGGGGGACACTTGATTTTTACTCCATTGAATTTTAAATACTCTGGATAGGACTAAGTTAACTAAATTATATAAAAATAGTAGTTTGTAGAGAGAGATTTCAGATTTGAAATCAGCGATGCGAAAGTATACAAGATCTCATTTAAATTTCATGTTACAGATAAAAAATTAAAAAAACATTTGTTCAAAAAAAACAATGTAATTCGAAAACTCATATTAAACGCCACCTCATCCCAGGGCTAAAGAGAATAGAAGGGCTAGTTCACTCCGCTCTTAGAGCTGAAGCTACGATTTCCCTCCTCATGACGTCACTGTGTCCACAGATCTCGGAGATAGCAAGCAAAGATATTATGATAATTTTGCCTCTTTCTCTCTCTAAAAATAAATTAGTCTTTTTCTGTATATTAGCTTTCAAACTTTACGTAATTAACACATTATTTCCGTTCATAAACATAGTTAAAAAAAACTTTCTTGGCCATTATATTAAAAAAATATCATTTTAAACTTATAAAAATATTTTACTAGTTGGCGAAAATGACACTTAAATACTTTATTTTAAAAAGTTCAGTTTTAACTTTAATTATTAAGAAAAATGAAAGCATATATCGACACTTTTTTATCTACATATTCTTTTATAACAATAAATTGAGTTAAATTTAGAGTCCCTGATTTTAAAATATGCCGTTAATAGCAATTTTTTCATACTTAATCATTAGGAAACATCAGCCTTAAACGCTAATTACTGAAACAAAATAATAATTTAGGTTCAAAATGAAATTAGAAATTTTACATTTTTTATAGATATTTAAATTTAAGATGATATAATTTATAGATCTTTAAATTTAAGAGAATATAATTTTTAAAAAAATCATAAATATTTAGAATACCTACATTAAAAAATATGTTATGAAATTAGGAGAATTTGAACTATACACTATTTATTTATACTTTTTACTTACGTTTTAATTTTCTTTTACTTTATCCATTTTTTAATATTTTTCACCTCCCTTTCTTTTTGAAGTAACGAGGTGGTTTCTATTTAGGTAACGAATTTTTATAAAAGTTCTTAACGAGAGAAAAAACGTATTGCTGTTTTATATTAACTGTGTCATTTCGGAATCCATTCTTTACATAGTTGTTCATTTACTTTAGGGAACACGCGGAAAATGATATTTTTTCCTTTTGTTTTTCTATCAAAATTTTTGCAATCGCGCAAACTGGCATTTCGTTAATAGTTTTAAATTTTTGTAAATTCACTGCAAAAACTGAGGAAAGTCATTATAGAAAATGACAAATGTCTTAGAATATGTCACAAAAAGAAATGCTCCAATATTAGTTTGAGCTAGTAAAGCCGAACGCTCTGTTCTTGAAGTAAAAGTTCGAGCTTTGCGCCAAAGTGACATCACTAGAGAAAATCGGAGGATTGGCGCGGCGAGAGTTTCTTCAAAGGAGTGAACCAGCCCTTCTATTCTCTTTAGCCCTGACCTCATCCCAGTAACAGGGTGGCCTCTGTCTGAAAAATTGTTAAAAAATCGAAGCTAATATTTCACGAGGCGGATGAAAATTTTGTAAGTTTTAACCCTTTGCACTCCGAATATTAAGTATTTTAATATGTTGCTTGAACTAATGTTGATCACTGTAATACTGATCTAAATAATTTAGGAATGCATAATACAATAATTTCATTGAACAGTTAAAAATCATAAAATAATGTGGTTACAAAATTACTAAGATATAAGAATTGTGAATTTTAGATTGTGATTTCTAATTTCTCATCAGAGACGAGAACGGAGAGCAAAAGGTTAATTTCATTTTATTATGAAAATTTTGTTGGTTTCAATACAAATGTTTAATTTATAAATACTTTTTAGTAGATAAGATATGGGAACTGGTGAAAACATTTTGTTTCGTTGATATTTTTCTGCCACTTTTTATATTTTTTCAGACTGTAGCCACTCTTAAGTTATCTCATGGGGAGCTTTTTAAAATGTTAGTTAAATTAACTAAAATTCCCTGTATATATAATTGTGCTGTAACAAAACAATATAAATTTTTTTGTGTTTTAAATCATTTTGTACACTGACTCCCCGATTAAATAAATCGTAGTATTAATAATTAATATAATAATTAATAACAATTTTTAAACAGAAGACAGTTTGACGTTTCCAGATATTTCCAAATTCCTAGCAATCTTTTAATAGATTAGTTTAAATATTATAAACAGGAAAATGTAATTATTTTCAGATATGTATACTATCTTACAACGATATTCGAATCTAGATTTAAGTGTTGTTTTGTGGAATGGAATTATTCTGTATCGTCACAAGAGTTTAAATCATCATAAATGAATACTTTCCTTAAAGAAAACAATGGGAATAGAATTATGCGCTGATAAAAAAGGAGACATTATCTATTACAACGAAACATTTACGTGTATTAGTATTCTGCACCACTTGGCTATACCCTAAAATTTGTTTAAATACTCTTTTCTTTTTTCCTTTTATGCGTTTTTGTTCATTTTTCTATTAGAGAAAATAAGAGTTGACGTTAACTCATTGACGTACAATTTTTATTAAGCATATTTTTCATACTTTTTTTCATTATTTTGTATTAATTTAAGTCAAAATAAAGGAAAATAATATATTTTGCTTATGGGTTATGAAATACAGCATGAAACACCGGTACCTTTTTCTGCGTTAAAGATAAAATCTTCGAAGCACGGCTCACTTCAGTTAGTTTAATAATACTTAGGGATTAAAAATTTTACGTAAAATAAGCTTTTTTGCGAACACTTAAAGCATAATTGCCTTGTTCATTTCCATGCTTTCATTGGAACTTTATTCACTTTTTTTTAAAGTTTATTCATGTGTAGCACATATCTTATAAGTGTGTAGCACGTATCCTTAGTATATCTGTTTTTTTTATTTGAATAAAAAAATAAATTCTGATAGAAATTTTTTTTTTTTATTCTATATAAATTATCCTTTTATTCAAATACTTTAAAAATATCCGACGTTTAGCAGAAGCAGCCGCTACATCAATAAATGTTACTTAAAATTGAAGCAAATCAAATGAAAAACGAAAAATCCATAGTTGAATTTTACATCTTTCTGTATTTGACCAATTTTTCTGAATTTAGTTTATGCCCCTCCCCTCTTCTTTTTTTTTAAAAACGTAGATTTTTTTAAAAAAGTAAAAAATATAACGCACTTGTTTTTAATAATATGGAGGGAGAGAAGACTAATGTGGGCAGTATTGGCAAACATGCCAAAAAATCTTAATTATCATTTCATTTTCTCAGTTAAGGCGATGTTCAGGTTCATGCATCTGTGAAGCATATTGCATGAATCTGTAAGTCGAATAGGATTACTCTTTTTTTTGGAAGAATCATAATCTTCAATCAAAAATAAAAATATATTTGGATATATCTAATATTTAAGTATTAAAATTTTCATGGCTGTCTTTATTTTGACTGAAGTTTAATTGAATATATACATTTCTAATGATATTTTTTTCAAAAAATAGCTAGTTTTGTTCTTGTGAGCTGAGTATCACGGGGTTACTATGAACAAGCTATAAAACTAATTATTTAATCTATTGTTACTTATCAAGAAGCTGAAAAATTCAAACCAGTATTTTTAGTCTTAATATTCTGTCCGGATCTTTACAACTTTTATTTTAATTAATGATGAAGCTTAATATTTGCATTAATACAAACTTCACTTGGTTTAACGACTAATTAAAGTAATAGCAAATGTTTTACTTTATCATTTGATTTTTAATTTAATATAAAATTTATTTACAATGATTTTAACTGATACTAGTGAGTGGAAGATTTTAAGCTCTGAAAAGTTAGATAAAATTCGCTTACCTCAACATCTTTTACAACTTTTAAAGTTTATTAATATATAGTTTATAGTTATCAAATATGTAGTTTAACAACTGAACAATATTCCCATTTTATACCTGCAAGTCACATCATCGCTGGTAAATCATGGCATTTGTCGATTCACTAGCCAATCAGGTTCGGCACGCACGCGTGACGTCGCTTACAGGTATCCAATTAAATCTGATTTAAGTAACAATGTTAGGCATAAACATTTCACTTAATTTCCAGAAACGATTTTGCAAAAAAAGAAAACGGTTTTATTGGCAAATGACTGCATTAGTTGTGTACTTTTTATATTTATTTAGTAGAAAAAACATTTTTTAAAAATTATATTGGATTTAGTTTTTATTTTATATAATAGTTTGACGACTCAGCTGAGAGGATTTCGGAAATCAATATTTAATTTGGAAATTAATATGTAATCTATAAAATCATTATTTTGAATCTAGAAATTTGTTAAATCATTAGCTTTTTCTAAATTTGCAATTTTGCAAGAAGTATTTTAAATTGATAGCTTTAATGCAGAAAAAAATTATAAATAAATAAAATATTTTACGAAAACAATTTAATTTAGCTGATAGATACTCAAATAAATAATGTTTTAGCAATTAACTCTCATTTGCAACACGGAAAGCTTAATCAATGTGCTGTGCTGCAATCTAATCATGACATCAAATCTGAGACAATTTTTAATCATTTAATACACTTATGATAACTACTATGTATTATTACTTCTAATCAGCATGTAGTGTTGTGAAAAATAACTTTAAATCAAAGTTACAACACAAAGAATCATAGAATTAAAATATGAGCTTAAATTACTAGCAGAAGAATTACTAAAAGCGTTGAAAGTTGGCTGCCTTGCTTGTAGTCATGTGTTGGTTTTAAGGTAAACCTGAAAATAACCACTAGCCGTAAGGCATGTCAGATAACAAAAAAAAACAAACAAAAAAAACATTATTTAACACGTTCACGCCGGCGCGTACCACCGGTGGCGCACCGGAGTAAAAATTGGTAACAAATAAATTTCATTTTTTGGTTTTTTTCCGGGAATAATAAAAATCCATTACTACCAATTGCTTTTAACGGATGCAATTTTTATATTGAATTGCTTCTTCGCCGTGAAAAATTTCCGTACAGTGAATTGTTATTGTTGAGAATAGATTAACTCCTCCCGAATATTATCTAATATTGAAATAGTTCTGCTACCAGTATTTTCTCTTTTCCGTCCCGCTTTCAGGCCTGGGTGTAAACAGCCGGCGTGAACGTGTTAATTTTTTTTTATTTATGAAAATCCTTTAATAATAAAAGATAAAAGTACATTAATGCAGAATGACACTGGATAATATAATTTTCATTAAATTGTCCAACTCCAATCAAAATTTTAATCCTTCAGAATCCATCAATTTTTGCTGGAAAGATTCATGTGGAACTATTCACATGTTTCAAAGTTGAAAGTTTTTTAAAGTCAGTATGTTTAACTAAATTTTGCCTCACATTTACATTATTTTTATTGTTGACATAACTTTTTATAGCCGCAGATTATTTCAAATATGAATTTTCCTAAAAATGTAATTTAATCCAAGCAATAAAACAGTTTCAAAAAGCGGTTATCAAATGAAAAGGACCTATCGATATTAGACAACAATTTATTAGGTTTGAGGTAAAAGTGACCACTAAGTTCTAAGAGTCTACCATCCATTGGCTACTATTTAAAATTTTCAATTATAAGGTCATTATCCATTAATTACCCCTTGTGGGTCTCATCAGGGCGAGATAAATCCGAGTAATTTTTAGTGCAGAGAGCAACCCGACACGAGTGGTAATAACCAGGACGGTCGGGTCTCTACTTTAACAGATGTACACTTTTTTGTTTATGAAATTTTTTATGATCTTGTCGATTCTCATCTTGATTTTTGCTAACTCTTCTCAAATTTTGTAAATAGTTATTCTTCTTGTAAATATTGTTCCCCTACTTGTAAATATGTATTGTATTTTTCTATATATTCAATTATTTGTGTCTTATTACTATGACAGAGTGCCATTCTTTTTTCTCCACCTTAACATGCGCCATTGAATTGTTGCATTTCATGTAGTCTGTCTTTTGTTTTTGTTTAAGTTCTCATTACAGGGTGAATGTGAAAAGGGCCATTATCGGCCTCAGGAGCCCAGCTAGACTAAACAGATTAGACCAGACTATCCATTAATTAAAGAAATCAAATAAAATATGACTATTAAAATATGCCATAAGCATATTTATTCACAATATAATAACACTTATCATTTAAAACGATCAATAAAAACGGCCTTATGTTGAAATTATGGCAAAATTACAAAGTTACTTTTCTATTATAAAATCCTTTTTTTTTTTTTTTTTTTTTTTGCTATTTACCAATCTAGTGTTTTGTTACTACATTTGAAACTGTAATCTAGTTTCGCTAATATTCCAAAATTTACTGGAGAATTGAGTGATAAATAACAGATATATTCTATTTCTCTACACTAGCCTCATGTTCACACTAGTTTATCCAGCTATAATCTGTAAAATAATTGTATTAAAACAAAATGAAGTATAAGTTTATGAATGGTAAAAAAGACGCGAATAAAAACTATAAGATTATGTACTCGAGCAGTTATTTTTTTACAAATTTTGCTCATGCACGTGACCGAAACCTGTCTAAAATTGTGGTTCGACGACCGAATCTAATCTTCGTAAACAAGTACCCGGGGAATTGACTAGAAACTTTGATAAATTATGCACTTAAGTGTTGTTGAACCACCTAATACTTCAAACTATAAAAGATTTGTCGTATAACCTCTTATACGCGAACGTTTTCTGCATAAAATAGCTAGATATTATAATTTTTCCCATCAAAGTTTATACATTCTTTTTCCTTTGGTAAATAAATTACAAATGCAATATTATTAATACCCGGGAAAATATTCTAAATGTATTTCAAAATGCAATGAGATTTATTAAATAACTAAGGGGGTTAAGCCTCCACACGGTCTTTTATAAGTAGTCCGCGCAGACTATTTAAAAAGTGAACCAGTTGTTCGCATGTACCCAAAACCTTTTATAAAAGTAATTGAGAGAAATTCATCATATATATTTGAGAATTAAATCTGTAGTGGTTGGCAAGTGAATAAGGCAAACCAATAATATTTATAAATAAAACAAATTTTTAGTCATATATACCCGGCTACTACTTTCTTATTTTAACTAGATTTTGTTTTAAGTGACTATTTCGGCAAGTGGATATCCTTCACAGCGGTCTGATCGGACTACCTATAAAAAACCGTGTGGAGGCTTTCAGTATTAGGAGGCGTTGGCTAAGCCCACTGTTCGCTTCCGCTCACCAACCCCCAATAATTGTTGTTTCTTGGCATAAAACAGTTTTTCCCACGAAAGTTGAAACTGTTCATTTAAAGTATAGCCACTAAAAAGAATTCTGTTTGCTAACGCTTGTACCCCCACTTTCCACGTTAAAATATTTCCTTTATGAATCTATTACTATCTATTATGGAAAATAAATAATTATTCTAAGTAATTATGTTTTAAAATAATATATTTAAAATTAAAACAATTAAAATTAAAACAAATTTGGTGAGTTTGCGACCGCAATTTAATATTTTCGTTAACCTTAAAGGACAAATGTATTAAGCATAATTCTTGCATGCATCACATTGTGCATGGAGCTGATCATTAAACTCTAAATCAGTTAAAGAATCTCTTTAAAAGTAATTCATATTTGAATTAATGTAATTGGAATCAAAAAATAATAATTGCTAAACGCTTAATAAGATTAGACACGGATTTTTATGATTTTACCTTAAGATGTAGCGTAGAATTACGTTAGAAAAATAATAATAAAATACAATGCTCTTAGTATTAAACTTTTAATTTAGAAAACAGTCAAAATCGAAAACGTAATAATTTTTTATTTATTATGCATTTCAGTGCTACTTGGAAAATATACTTAGAACAAATTCATAGATTGTAATATATACGAAGTTAAACATTTTAGTGTTTGGAGACATAGCAGTTTTAAAGATAATCAAAGAAAAAATTTAGAAATTGAAAAGAAAAAAAGCATAGTTACAAAGTTTAGGCTGAATCAATGAGTTACGTATTTTAGGCTGATATTTGTTGACAAACACTTTTATTTCCTGCGTTAATTAGACATCATTAAAGTTCGAATATAGCTCTAAATTATTATGTAAAATATATGACAGTTTGTTTACATGGATTGTTCGCTTTTATTACCTCTAACCATGCATTTTCGCCCAACTTTTAGCACAGTATGTTTCAGCTTTTCGTTGCCCATGAAGTAATAAAATTTTGTTCTGAAACTGACAATAGTGTTTTTATTTTAAAACTTGAAACATAAGGGTAAACATTTGTTATATTTAAAAAATTAAAACTTTATGTGTTAATTTAAAGTGAATTGTCTATCATATTAATTTTTTTATTGGATATTGAGATTACTGCGTACTGTATAATATAAATAATCACAAGGGTGCCACAGGCGACTGAAAATGTAAAAAGAATAGATGAAAAAATGTAATAGAAACTCAATTCTTTCTTATTATCTCTAAAATTAGCCAATCATAGCCACCACTATGACTTACATTTCAAAATATTCACATTTAATCCTTTAATGGGCCATTTATTTCCAGTAAAGGTAGATTAAAGTAATTTGTAATTAAAGTAAATTGAATTTGTTTTAAGAATAATAATTGATGTAAGAAAAAAAAACTAATTTAGTTAATAAAAATGACATTTTTTTGGTGGTAAATATATTTAACACCACCTATTAGGAACTTATTCAGTATTATTTTTCTTTGTTTATAAAATACATTTTATAAGTGCTGCAAACATCGAAAGAAATTATGCATTTTATAACCCTTATACGTATTTTTTTAAACTAACAAATGGTTACCAATTTTATTCGAACGCACTTCAAGAAAGCTGAAGTTATTGACAAATGGAAACCTAAATTAAAAGTGGTGGTAAGTATACTTCCCACGGCCTTCGAAAGGGTTAAAAAAAAACAATCTATACATTCTATTTAACCCAAGGAAGTCATTTTGACTGCTTTTTAATTTTAATTAGAAAAACAATAATGACACAATTTCTTTGAATTTTGTGACTTTTGTACAACATAAAATTTTTTTTTTATTGTTAATATTTACTAATAAGCTCACCGGACAAAAAATTAGTCACCCTAGTGCGAAAGCACCGATGAATCCTTAGGCTTTGTTAGATGACGCAGTGGTCAAGTGACGTGCTCAACTGCATGCACACTGCTTCAACCTGATCAAAGACAAGTAGCTATCAGTGAGATATTTTTGTTTGAAGCGGAAATTGTGTGTAAATATAGGTAAGAGTAAAGATGTGATAGAGCGGCAAAAAGGGGCAATTGGGTTTGGCCGTGCCAATGGTCATATGGTGAATAAAGTTGCTGGATTTGTAGGCGTTTCAAAGCTAACTGTTCAACGTGTCTACAAGCAGTGGTGTGATACACGTGGTTACGAAAGACGCCGTCAGAATTGTGGTCGGAAAAAGATCCTGCTTGAAAGTGACCGGAGACGTGTTTCACGACTTTTCAACCAAAATCGCTTCCAAACTGGACAGGAATTACCTCAGTTGCTAAATGAAGATCCATTCCAGTCTTTTAGTGAGAAAACATTGCGAATGGAGCTGCAAGCAATTAACCTATGGAGTCGAACATCTCGTAAAAGGTCATTGCTCACACGGGCACATAAAGCTGCGCGACTTCAGTGGGCTAGAAGTCACCAAACATGGGCTTTTGCTGACTGGTGGAATGTAATATGGTCTGACGAATCACGTTTTTGCATTTATTCAAAAGACGCACGTCTGCAAGTGCAACGCAGACCAGATGAAGCATTTCATCCTGACTGTGTGCAAGTATAGGTCCAAGCCGAAGGTGGGTCTGTCATGTTTTGGGGGTGTATTTCTTATTATGGATTGGGCTCCCTCACTGAGGTGGCCACTAACATGATCCAACATGTTTATTTGAAAGTACTGGACAGTTAGGAGTTGCCTTCCAGTCACCCTCTTCATGCAAAGTGTGTTGTCGATACGACTATTTTTCAAGATGACAACAGCAAAGTTCATGGGGATGAAAGTATATGTGACTGGTTTTATGAACACTCAGACACTCAATTACATCTCTGCTGACCTGCAAAATCACCTTACTTGAACCTCATTGAAAATTTGTGGGGCATGTTGGAACAACGGGTAAAACGCCAAAATCAGCATTCTCACAATTTGGTGAATTCGCGCTATCAAATCCTCAACGAGGGGCTTAAACTGGATTCGACGTACTTGAAAAACCTTGTGGGCACACTTCCTAACCAAATCCAGGCGGTTATCAAATCTAGGGGTGGTGTTACACGTTATTAAATGATCTTTTTCATGATTTCTCTAAGGGTGACAAATTTTTTGTCCGGTGTGCTTAGCTTGTTATATAACTGTAAATTATATAAAAAATATTAAAAATTAATTTTAAACAAATTTCTTTACACATTAGTTATTCTTTCACAATCCAGTCATTTTGACTGCTTTTGGGCAATATAGGTATTTTAGACTTTCTAGTGTTAAATAGTAATCTGAAACAAGTGTGCTATAAAAATTTGCTAATTTTAATCTCTCTCAATAAAAGTTTGAATTTCATTATTCACCACTTTTTTGCATAGTGGCAACCCTGTAATCAGTTTCGCCGCAATTCTTATAAATTTTAGTAGTGACGAAAATGAAACAAACGGCAATATTTTAATACATTTGTCACCACCACTACATACTATTTCTTTTTCTTAATCGAAAAAAATCAGAATGAAAACTCTACTCTATCACATTTCTAAATTCAAAAGTGGTACATAATTTACTACCACTATAAGAAATTTTTAAAACCAATGGGAATATTTTACTATAATGCAGGTTATTTACGTAGTTGTTTGCATAATTAAAAAAAACTTTTTTTGATAGCTGAACAAAAATTAAGATTTTTGTCCACTATTGTATATTTACATCTACTATTGTAAATTTTTATTTTCCCCCGCTTATTATTATTTTTCTTTTTTACTTAGTTAGACTTATTCGAATGTGTTCATCAAAGATAAAAGGTCACTTTTAAAAAGAGAAATAGATTTTAAATTATTGATTTAATAATCGTCTGCTTTAAGAAGCTATTAGGGTATTTTTGTTCCATGTGCTAACTTGTGGGTACTGGCAAAAGCAGCTGTTTTAAAAAGCAGGTGGAGTGAATGTCGGTCTATTTTTATAAAAGAGTAAAAAGGGTTGTTGATTACTAATTAAGACTTTAATGCACCCATTTTCTGTAATGTACTAGTCCATAAGTTTGGTCTTTCAATACAAGATCGTTTGTTCCATTTGAAATTTAACGCTCGTAAGGAAAAGTCCATTTAAAAACTTTGCTCTTTTTTTGACGATTTTTACGAAAATTGCATTTCTTTTAAGGTAAGTGAAATATTTTTATTTAAAGATTACAGAAAAATTACTTATTTGAATTGTATTAATAACATTGATGTGTAGTAATAAAACATAATTTTATTTTAAAAATTTATAATTACTTTTTTTAACTAGTCATTTGTAGCGATATACTTACGAATTTTATCAGGATAAAACATTAGTAGATGTTTTGAATTCAGATGGTAAATCAAAACAAAACAAGGCAATATTAATAACAATAATTGCGGAAGGAATAACCCTGCAGATATTAGGGAAGAAATGAAATCCTGTCCTTTCAATATAACAAATATCGCCATAAAAAATTATTTATTTATTATAAACTCTTTAGAAGACAAAGCTTCTATAAGAGAAACTCATTACTATACAATTATTTATACTTAAGGGAAAAATTAAAGGATATAATTAGCTATGAATATTCATAACATGATATAAACCGTCACTAATCTAGCCAAATGTTTGAATTTAAATAAAGAATGGAGTGAAAAGCGTGTAATGAATGGAGTGAAGGAGTTCCTCGTAATTTAAATTTCGTTTTTTTCCCTTTTTTATTATTATTATTGATTAGGGTTTTGTTTATTCGACATTTTTTCCTTTGGTTTTTTATTTTATTTTTAGCCCTTAAAAGTTTATATTTATTTATGTGGCGCGCATCTTATATATGAAAGCATAAATTAAAAATTATTTGGGATACTGTTTTGAACACTGCTCGAAAATTAAATTGTGCCCGTGATATGCATTTTTTACCCATATATGCCCGGCCAGGCATGTAAATATTTAGCGATCTCGTAAAATACTGATTAATCTCCCCTCAAATTTTGAAGAAATCCTTGGAAGGTATGAATCAAGAGCAAAAGATTATAAATAAAATCGATTATATTTGATAAGACCTAAATATTACTGAATTTAGTTATTTAAATAAGAATTTATTAAGCAAAGTTTTATAATTTTTTACTTCTCCAGTAATGCTTATTTTTATTTTTAAAAAAAGTTTAAAGTTACATAATTTAAATCACTCATTTAGTGCCTTGTGTGTTTAAGCATTTGGCATATTTTTGAATAATTTTATTCCTATGCGCATAAATGTCGGTTGTCGTAATTGTCTAAAGATCAAAGTAAATAATTGTCTTCTTTTTCATATTTATTTTTAAATAAATACTTTTATTTTAAAATGTCTTTCTTCCTAATTTAAAATATCTTATTTTTGAATTGTATGACTTAATGTTCCTTTAATTCATTCACTCCCTAATATCAATGAAAATTATATAAAAATTGCTGTCTTCTTTTAAAATTAAGTTTCATTATATCTTCTATTATATTTAAAAAAATGATAACAATACATCCAAAAAAATTTTTTCCTTCTTTTCAAAACTATAAAAGTCCATAATTTCGTGTAATATGCGACAACAAATCTATTTTTCACTTCAAATCTGGACCTCTAATGACTATAGAGCAAGAAAGAACGAAACAATTAATGGAACCTAAAGGACTCAAAATGTTGACCAATCATTTTGCCAAAATTTCAAGAGGAATGATTTTAGTTTTGGTTGTTTCCTGTATCGAAGCATTTAATAAGAGCTGAAATGTATGTTTAGTATTTAATATAAGCAAAATTAGCTTTATAACTCCTTTAAAATCTCACGATTGTTTTCAAAAGTAAACTGAATGAACTCCCTTTATTTTTTTCCCGCACACTTTATTAAAACGGTTCATATTTTAACATGCTTGGAAATTTCATGAATTTCTGTTTCAATATAAATATTTTTGTTCACATATTGACTGCAATTTTAATTATTAACTTTCGTTTAAGTTAGGTTCATTAAATATATATTTAGATTGATTTTTTTTTCATTTGATTTTGTAAATATGTTTTGAAACGCTGTCATTTCTTTCGAGTAGGTATTATAAATGTAAAAATATAATGGGTACATTACCTTCATTAAATGAAAAATTAGGATATGCCTAATTAGTATATTTTCTGATTCATTATTTAATTCATAATAAAATTTCAATAAAAACTTTTGAAATTTTATTTTGTTCTTGAAGTTCTTTTTTTTTTTTTTACAAATTTATTATTCTGAAATAAAAATGTTTGCGAAATCAAGAGGCGACCTACTTTCAACTTTTCTTTAAAAAATAATCAACTTTTTTTTTTTAAATATAGCAGATTCTAACTAAAAAAATTTCTTTACGTCATGTCTAAGTTAATAATAAGAGATAATCGTTAAGAAACAAAATCGGAAGTAGTTAGCTTCAGACAGACTGAAGTTGAATACAGAGTCCCTGCCCGCCAAGAGGACATTCCATTTTTACATCTGCTAGGTTAATGACAGTAACAAGTGGTCAGCGAGAGAGAAATTCAGATTCAAAATCAGCAGACTTATACCGTTGCCCTACTTCTACATGGTTCCCGCGGGTCTTGTAAATTTTAAAAAGTGATAACGAAAATTAAACAAATGTCGATAATTTAATTTCTGTGGAACTACCACAAAAATTGTTTTCCAAAAAAAAAAAAAAAAAAAAAAAAAAAATGCAAGAAAATTCCAGCTTCTAATTCACTTAACGACGAAGTGATATATAAAAATACGAAATATCTTCTAGCATTAACCATAATTTACTACGACTACTAAATTTTTTCAAAGAACGAGGGAATTTTTGTTCTTTCTATGATAGGAGTGTTGTTATTATAGTATTTCGATTTTATTCGTAGAATGGATGTAAGTAAGCAATTTAAACAAATACAAATATATAAGCTAATCTGACAGTCAAACTTTCAAATACCAGATGAGTAAAAAATTAAAGAAATGTGCAGAACTTGATTGTTACTAGGGTTTTAAGTTAATATATGTATGTCAAGACGGAAAAGGGCAAAAAATGGTAAGGAAATTAATTCATTGTTGCTTGATTTGGTGTATTAAAACAGTGTTCCCCAACCCCCGGTCCGTGGATCAAAAGGTACCGGGTCGCCCATTTCATTGAAACTGAATTTAAATTTCTAGGTTTATACCAAAAATTTCTGTGTTATATTAAAATTTTATTTATTTAAAAAAAGGGGGCTCCCGAAGGTAGTGACATAAATTTTTTAACGTTTTAAATTGATTACTCCAAGAAGGAACCCTCTCATTGCAAAGAAGCAAGCTCAGGGTTCTCATTGATTTAACGTTTTTAGTAAGTTAAAATGTTAAATTATTTTACATTTATTTTTTGGTATAACTGTATTTTATTTTGAAGGCATGTTTAAATAAAATAAAATTAAAATTAATATTTAAATTTCTAGGTTTATACCAAAAATTTCCGTGTTATATTAAAATTTTATTTATTTAAAAAAAGGGGGCTCCCGAAGGTAGTGACATAAATTTTTTAACGTTTTAAATTGATTACTCCAAGATGGAACCCTCTCATTGCAAAGAAGCAAGCTCAGGGTTCTCATTGATTTAACGTTTTTAGTAAGTTAAAATGTTAAATTACTTTACATTTATTTTTTGGTATAACTGTATTTTATTTTGAAGGCATGTTTAAATAAAATAAAATTAAAATTAATATTTAAATTTCTAGGTTTATACCAAAAATTTCTGTGTTATATTAAAATTTTATTTATTTAAAAAAAGGGGGCTCCCGAAGGTAGTGACATAAATTTTTTAACGTTTTAAATTGATTACTCCAAGATGGAACCCTCTCATTGCAAAGAAGCAAGCTCAGGGTTCTCATTGATTTAACGTTTTTAGTAAGTTAAAATGTTAAATTACTTTACATTTATTTTTTGGTATAACTGTATTTTATTTTGAAGGCATGTTTAAATAAAATAAAATTAAAATTAATATTTAAATTTCTAGGTTTATACCAAAAATTTCTGTGTTATATTAAAATTTTATTTATTTAAAAAAAGGGGGCTCCCGAAGGTAGTGACATAAATTTTTTAACGTTTTAAATTGATTACTCCAAGATGGAACCCTCTCATTGCAAAGAAGCAAGCTCAGGGTTCTCATTGATTTAACGTTTTTAGTAAGTTAAAATGTTAAATTACTTTACATTTATTTTTTGGTATAACTGTATTTTATTTTGAAGGCATGTTTAAATAAAATAAAATTAAAATTAATATTTAAATTTCTAGGTTTATACCAAAAATTTCTGTGTTATATTAAAATTTTATTTATTTAAAAAAAGGGGGCTCCCGAAGGTAGTGACATAAATTTTTTAACGTTTTAAATTGATTACTCCAAGATGGAACCCTCTCATTGCAAAGAAGCAAGCTCGGGGTTCTCATTGATTTAACGTTTTTAGTAAGTTAAAATGTTAAATTACTTTACATTTATTTTTTGGTATAACTGTATTTTATTTTGAAGGCATGTTTAAATAAAATAAAATTAAAATTAATATTTAAATTTCTAGGTTTATACCAAAAATTTCTGTGTTATATTAAAATTTTATTTATTTAAAAAAAGGGGGCTCCCGAAGGTAGTGACATAAATTTTTTAACGTTTTAAATTGATTACTCCAAGATGGAACCCTCTCATTGCAAAGAAGCAAGCTCAGGGTTCTCATTGATTTAACGATTTTAGTAAGTTAAAATGTTAAATTACTTTACATTTATTTTTTGGTATAACTGTATTTTATTTTGAAGGCATGTTTAAATAAAATAAAATTAAAATTAATATTTAAATTTCTAGGTTTATACCAAAAATTTCTGTGTTATATTAAAATTTTATTTATTTAAAAAAAGGGGGCCCCTCTCATTGCAAAGAAGCAAGCTCAGGGTTCTCATTGATTTAACGTTTTTAGTAAGTTAAAATGTTAAATTACTTTACATTTATTTTTTGCTATAACTGTATTTTATTTTGAAGGCATGTTTAAATAAAATAAAATTAAAATTAATATTTAAATTTCTAGGTTTATACCAAAAATTTCTGTGTTATATTAAAATTTTATTTATTTAAAAAAAGGGGGCTCCCGAAGGTAGTGACATAAATTTTTTAACGTTTTAAATTGATTACTCCAAGATGGAACCCTCTCATTGCAAAGAAGCAAGCTCAGGGTTCTCATTGATTTAACGTTTTTAGTAAGTTAAAATGTTAAATTACTTTACATTTATTTTTTGGTATAACTGTATTTTATTTTGAAGGCATGTTTAAATAAATTAAAATTAATATTTAAATTTCTAGGTTTGTACCAAAAATTTCTGTGTTATATTAAAATTTTATTTATTTAAAAAAGGGGGCTCCCGAAGGTAGTGACATAAATTTTTTAACGTTTTAAATTGATTACTCCAAGATGGAACCCTCTCATTGCAAAGAAGCAAGCTCAGGGTTCTCATTGATTTAACGTTTTTAGTAAGTTAAAATGTTAAATTACTTTACATTTATTTTTTGGTATAACTGTATTTTACTTTGAAGGCATGTTTAAATAAAATAAAATTAAAATTAATATTTAAATTTCTAGGTTTATACCAAAAATTTCTGTGTTATATTAAAATTTTATTTATTTAAAAAAAGGGGGCTCCCGAAGGTAGTGACATAAATTTTTTAACGTTTTAAATTGATTACTCCAAGATGGAACCCTCTCATTGCAAAGAAGCAAGCTCAGGGTTCTCATTGATTTAACGTTTTTAGTAAGTTAAAATGTTAAATTACTTTACATTTATTTTTTGGTATAACTGTATTTTATTTTGAAGGCATGTTTAAATAAAATAAAATTAAAATTAATATTTAAATTTCTAGGTTTATACCAAAAATTTCTGTGTTATATTAAAATTTTATTTATTTAAAAAAAGGGGGCTCCCGAAGGTAGTGACATAAATTTTTTAACGTTTTAAATTGATTACTCCAAGATGGAACCCTCTCATTGCAAAGAAGCAAGCTCAGGGTTCTCATTGATTTAACGTTTTTAGTAAGTTAAAATGTTAAATTACTTTACATTTATTTTTTGGTATAACTGTATTTTATTTTGAAGGCATGTTTAAATAAAATAAAATTAAAATTAATATTTAAATTTCTAGGTTTATACCAAAAATTTCTGTGTTATATTAAAATTTTATTTATTTAAAAAAAGGGGGCTCCCGAAGGTAGTGACATAAATTTTTTAACGTTTTAAATTGATTACTCCAAGATGGAACCCTCTCATTGCAAAGAAGCAAGCTCAGGGTTCTCATTGATTTAACGATTTTAGTAAGTTAAAATGTTAAATTACTTTACATTTATTTTTTGGTATAACTGTATTTTATTTTGAAGGCATGTTTAAATAAAATAAAATTAAAATTAATATTTAAATTTCTAGGTTTATACCAAAAATTTCTGTGTTATATTAAAATTTTATTTATTTAAAAAAAGGGGGCTCCCGAAGGTAGTGACATAAATTTTTTAACGTTTTAAATTGATTATTCCAAGATGGAACCCTCTCATTGCAAAGAAGCAAGCTCAGGGTTCTCATTGATTTAACGTTTTTAGTAAGTTAAAATGTTAAATTACTTTACATTTATTTTTTGGTATAACTGTATTTTATTTTGAAGGCATGTTTAAATAAAATAAAATTAAAATTAATATTTAAATTTCTAGGTTTATACCAAAAATTTCTGTGTTATATTAAAATTTTATTTATTTAAAAAAAGGGGGCTCCCGAAGGTAGTGACATAAATTTTTTAACGTTTTAAATTGATTACTCCAAGATGGAACCCTCTCATTGCAAAGAAGCAAGCTCAGGGTTCTCATTGATTTAACGTTTTTAGTAAGTTAAAATGTTAAATTACTTTACATTTATTTTTTGGTATAACTGTATTTTATTTTGAAGGCATGTTTAAATAAAATAAAATTAAAATTAATATTTAAATTTCTAGGTTTATACCAAACATTTCTGTGTTATATTAAAATTTTATTTATTTAAAAAAAGGGGGCTCCCGAAGATAGTGACATAAATTTTTTAACGTTTTAAATTGATTACTCCAAGATGGAACCCTCTCATTGCAAAGAAGCAAGCTCAGGGTTCTCATTGATTTAACGTTTTTAGTAAGTTAAAATGT
This sequence comes from Parasteatoda lunata, assembly GCA_949128135.1. NCBI lineage: Eukaryota > Metazoa > Arthropoda > Arachnida > Araneae > Theridiidae > Parasteatoda > Parasteatoda lunata. The sequence continues at coordinate 62,938,206 of OX421979.1, read as the reverse complement.
TAAATTGCTTTACATTTATTTTTTGGTATAACTGTATTTTATTTTGAAGGCATGTTTAAATAAAATAAAATTAAAATTAATATTTAAATTTCTAGGTTTATACCAAAAATTTCTGTGTTATATTAAAATTTTATTTATTTAAAAAAAGGGGGCTCCCGAAGGTAGTGACATAAATTTTTTAACGTTTTAAATTGATTACTCCAAGATGGAACCCTCTCATTGCAAAGAAGCAAGCTCAGGGTTCTCATTGATTTAACGTTTTTAGTAAGTTAAAATGTTAAATTACTTTACATTTCTTTTTTGGTATAACTGTATTTTATTTTGAAGGCATGTTTAAATAAAATAAAATTAAAATTAATATTTAAATTTCTAGGTTTATACCAAAAATTTCCGTGTTATATTAAAATTTTATTTATTTAAAAAAAGGGGGCTCCCGAAGGTAGTGACATAAATTTTTTAACGTTTTAAATTGATTACTCCAAGATGGAACCCTCTCATTGCAAAGAAGCAAGCTCAGGGTTCTCATTGATTTAACGTTTTTAGTAAGTTAAAATGTTAAATTACTTTACATTTATTTTTTGGTATAACTGTATTTTATTTTGAAGGCATGTTTAAATAAAATAAAATTAAAATTAATATTTAAATTTCTAGATTTATACCAAAAATTTCTGTGTTATATTAAAATTTTATTTATTTAAAAAAAGGGGGCTCCCGAAGGTAGTGACATAAATTTTTTAACGTTTTAAATTGATTACTCCAAGATGGAACCCTCTCATTGCAAAGAAGCAAGCTCAGGGTTCTCATTGATTTAACGTTTTTAGTAAGTTAAAATGTTAAATTACTTTACATTTATTTTTTGGTATAACTGTATTTTATTTTGAAGGCATGTTTAAATAAAATAAAATTAATAAATCAAAATAATCTAAAATATAAACAATGAACGTCCCCGTCCCCCCAGCTGGCCGCGGTAAAATTATCAGATGTTGACAGGTCCAAGATGATAAAAAGGTTGAGGAACACTGTATTAAAGTATCCGTGTCAGCCAAGATTTTCTAGCAGTTATCATATTTATAGATCTTTTTCTTTTATTTTTACCAAAGAAAAAGTAAATAGTGATGAATAGTTTTTAACCACTTTAGCCCCAAGATACAGATTTGTGCACCTCATCAATCACAGGGTACCAATAAATAAACCTGAAATATTAAAAAAATGAATACTAACTTTTCTCAAGACTGCTGAAAATTTCTTAAGCTAACTTCCATTTTAGTTATACAAAACCAAATTCGGATTTTTTCTTTTATCACTACTATAAACGGAATAAAAATAGTTTGAGTAGATATGACTTCTTCAAAGTAAGCATTTGTTTCAAATTTTAGCTACCACTTTATCAAAATATATCAGGTTTGAAAAGGATAATTAAATATCAGAAAAATTTCTTAGTCCTCGCGAAAACTAGTTATGAATGAAATGATTTTCTACCAGTTTTTCTTCTTTTTCGTTTTACTTACCGCCCTGATTCTTACTTCGCTACCACTTTATTTTGAGAAGCTATAGTCTAAGCAATCTTTAGAGTTTATGGAATTTTCCTACTCTCTATATTTTACCAACCACCGTTGACATGGACACACAGTTATCAGAAAGTACCACCTTAAAGTTAAAACCTCAAGATGGATGTGAAAAGGGCTGTAAACGGCCTCAGGAACCGAGATAAATTTTGATGATGATGAGATATTAGTAATAACTAGTAATAATTAACATTAGTAATAACTAGTGATAATTAGTAATAACATTTAAAATTAAAAGCATATTGTTATTAAAAATTTGGTGCGTTAACAACTGTAATTTTATATTTTTGCTTATCAAACGAACGGATGCATATTTTAAAAACAATTTTTGAATTCATCACTTTGTGCATGAAGCTGAAGGTTAAGTTCTAAATCATTTAACGCATCTCATTAACCGTAATTCATAATAGTATATTAATGTTATTCGCACTAATTATTCTAAACGCTTAATAAGATCAGACAACGATTTAAATAACTTTATTTTAAAATGTAACGCAGAATTACGTTATTCTATAGGAGCCTTAACAATAATAAAAACAATCATCTTAAACTCTTAAGAAGAAAACCAACAAGATTAAAAACGCAATTATATCAATATAGGTATACACCTGTTGAATTAGGGATGCAAAAATATTTATAGGAAAACAATTTGCGATCGCAACGAGCTATAGGGGGCGTCGTTGTATGAGACGAATACCTGCGATTTCTATATGAACAGTCATTCAGTTGCTCTGGAGACGTCTTTAATGTAGTGTGTAGCATTTTAACGTTCCTTCTTTATTGTGACGTATTAAGTTTGAAAAAGAAAAATGTTTGATATATTCTTTCTTATGCTAGCGAAAACAAAATGGTATCTCTTTTTGTTAGAGAAGGAACATCTAACACACATAGGAAACATATGTATCTTTTAGATGTATCTTTAGAAACAGAAAAAAAAATATGCATCTTTTTATTAGAGTTAAAACCTAATGCCAACGAAATCGTTTTACTAAATTTAATGATGTAACATGAAAGGCCTATTTAAACTTTACATTCCATAGTTTTATGAATCATATTACTTCAAACATTAACATATGCAAAAAGTATACATAAACCCATAATTTTATATCATTTAATTTTGTAAAAAAAGTTTTTTCACAACAATTTTTATTAAAAAAATTTAAGTTTCAATAAAAATCATTATTTATAAGCTAAAAAACGCAAAATAAAAAATGTTTATGAAGAAAAAAAAATCTAAAAATTCCTCAAATTAAAATAAAAAAACTTTCATGTTTTTTTTTTAAAATTCTTAATCGGACGTAGAAAACCATTCTATATCGTCAAATAAAAAAAAAAAAATTACAAGTAAATCTTCTATTATAAAAATCATAACACTTATCTGATTTATATATCCGGAGAATTTCAAAATGATATGTTCTTCGTTTGAAAACTTTATTCTCATATAATATATACATAGATTATCCCTTCATTCTTTAAGATGATATACCACACAATGAAATTTTATAATTGCAAGATCTCGATTTGAATTTCAATATGTAACTTAAAAACAGAATATATGAATTCTAATTAAAATTTATCATTCAAAATTAAAAAATACTTACCAAGAAAACGATAAAAATTTATTAATAATCAACACAAATGATACTATTTCAAGTAATTCGGATGTTTCTTTACTGTTGTTTTTCGAATTATCTAGATACAGAAATATATACTATTCTATAAAGAAGAAGAATATTCTATAACTATTACAGTTCTGTACGTTCTGAATTCCCATTTATTCATTGGAATAAAGAAAGCAATGTTGACTTCACTTCAATTTGTAATAAATTGAAGATAAAAAAAAAAAAATTATTTACCGTAATACACACATCTGTAACAGCATGCGACCACGAAATCGGAAGTTATGTTGTTGGTAATAGAAAGGTAAAAACTATTGAGAAATTGTTCTTCAAATGTTAGGCTCGTTCTGTTTCAGAAAGACTTACAATGTTCTGGGTCGTTTTTTCAAGTTTTTCAGCCTTTTCCTTAAGGAAATTTTGCTTTTTATTTGGTGTTAAAAAAATGGCGTCCTTCTCTGCTAATGATTCTGATAGAACGAAATGAAAACTTTAAAAATAAAAGCCTGAAATAAACTATCCGCTAGAGGGCGTACTCAAGCGTTGCGATCGCGAATACTTATATGATTTATATAAATTTTATGCTGAAGACAACCAAACCAATACGAAAATTAATGTGGGAAAATCATGTAATTTTCCGGCCACTAAGAACACACCGACAACAATACAAAACTTTGTTATACCATTATGTTTTTGTCTTATATAGAGATAATTATTTTTATAAAAAACTAATTTTTTCATCTTACGTGTTTTTGATATAACTTTGAAAATATTGAGTAAAAGTACACAAAATTTTTGAAGCAGTTTAAAATTAATTACAAAATTTATTGTTTTAAGATTTGAAAAAAAAAATGTTAAAAAATTCTCAAGATATATTTATAGTAGTCTTACATAATTATAGTAGTCTGTATTGCGCATGTGGGAAAAAAATTTAAAATTATTTTTTCATAATTTTATAGTGAATCGTATCTAGCAACTAATGGAAAAAATTTGATTTAAATATCTTGAAAACGCAAAAAGTTTCAATCGATTTTTTAAATAATTTTTGTACTTTTTAAAAGAAAGCTAAAAAATATGAGAGGTTTTTTATATATATAATTTTGATTTTGTTCTTGCTGTCCGGATATTATCAGTTAGGGTAGTTTGCAATATTAGATAATAAAATTTGTGAAACACCCTTAATTATTATTATTTTTTACATACAAAAATTACATCGAAAATTGCTTGAAACTTTTTACGCTTTTAAGGTATTTAAAACTGATTTTTTTTCATGAGTAGCCAATAACGATTCACTACAAAATTATGAAAACATAATTTTAAATTTTTTACACGCCTGCACCATACAAAAGAACTACTTTAAGTACTCATATCTTTCACTTTTTTTTTTAAAAAATTTCAAATTTTAAAACAATAATTTTGTAATTAATTTCAAATTGTTTCAAAAATTTTAGTTCGTTTTACTCAATTTTTTTAATAGTTATAGCAAAAAACATGAGATTAAAAAATTAGTTTTTTCATGAAAATGTTCACACCTCCATAAATATTTAAACTGGATTTGCGAAATTTTATGTAATTATGGCAAATAATAACCAAAGTAATTGATACGAGTTTCAAGCTTATTGCTGAATTTTCTGGGATAAGGTGTTCAAAAATACGTAATTTATTGTCGATCTCTCAAACCTCTGAAAGCTCCAAACTTCACTGCAAAATATGAGAAATCTCATGAACTGAACGCTTCTAATATTACAAAATAGGCGTCTGAATTTTTCTTGAGAAATTCAAAAAAATATAAAAAACTGAAATTGTCTGTTCCTTTGTTACAGGGTAGTGTATATATATATTTAAAATGAAATATACTTTTACTTTTTAATTTGAATAATTTTTTTAAATGAAAAAATATTAATAGTAGTGGTTTATTATAATTAAGAAAAGTAGAAGTTCTATAATTTTGACTTTCACCTCATAAAGGTTAATAGATATGCATATCTGCTAACTTTTTTCTTTATTTTTTATATTTAATGAGGTATAAAACTTTTCATAATCATACTAGATTCTTGTTTAAACAAAATTATTTCAATTAATTTGACTACCATTACATTTAAATACTTATGGCAGGCCTGTCATTTGCCTCATTGTACTGTAAGTATAGTCAAAATATGAACTGAATGCCTGCATACAATATCACTTCAATTGGCATTTTACTTCAATTGGTACTAGGAGAGAGCTGCTGAGGTTCAGGAGATACGTAAAATTATCCTCAGTGGTAGACGGATCAGAGGTTAGAATACTCTTGTCATCAAGCTAAACGTTGGAGGATTTTGTGTTTTTCCTCTCCATATAACGAAAATGCGGGTTAGTTCCTTCAAAAAGTCGTGTGCGAAGGATAATTTGCTACAATACTTGATCTATGGTTTGGTTATATCCCTTATCTTCTGGTTTGGGTTCAAAATTACAAGGCGATGGAGTTGAACATTAGTAGTCGTAAACTCGAAATTAGGTTCTCTGTTCAACGGCGGTTAAAAAACGAAAATTACTACGAGAAAAGCACTTTGACGATCGTAAAAGTATGCAGGGTGTCTACCGTTGACGAAAATTTCAAACAAAAGTTTCTCTTAGTGGTTCTGTTAAGTATCACTCCTTTTTAAAAATAATTCGGGATTCCACAATCTCGGATTCGTTTGAGAATTTGTATCATAAAAATTGGGTCTGGTTCATTTAATCGACAATCACTTCATCGACAGGCCATTTCGTCGATAAGGTCGTTTCCTCGACAGGCCAGTTCGTCGACAGGGTCATTTCGTCGACAGGATCGTTTCTTTGTCAGGGTACTTTACTGACAGTCATTTCGTAAACATGCTTATTTCGTGGATATGACCATTTCGTTGACAGGACCATGCGTAATTTTGAAACTAATTGTAGGGATTTACGCTTAATATTTTTATTATTAATTAGAAAAATACTATTATATAATTTTTATACTAAAGTAAAATGCTTTATTGCTGTATATTGTTTCAATTGCCATAAACGAAGCATTTTTTCTTTTAAAAAATTGATACCGCCCACTCCTTTAGCTCTACATCCAGCTTAAAAAAAAAAAAAAAAAAAAAAAAAAAAACTAAACTTATGTGTGTTTTAGTTGTATTTTTCAAGTATTTATTGTTTAATTTTTAAAGTGGGTGCATTATTATAGACAGGCGTCACAAAGGCAATTGTACCTACTGAAAATGATTTTGAATGAGTGCAAGTGAATGAGGGAGAAAAGAACAAGGTGAAAAAACACAATGAATTAAGGAAGGCCGGGATAGCCTGGTCGGTAGGGCGCTGGGCCCATATCCTAGAGGTCGTGGGTTCGATCCTCGCCGGCCGAAGACTCCCCGTGTAGTAAATGGTGACTGATGCACGTTAAATCTGTCGAGTCTCAAAGTCCTCCATGTTCCCATAACAAATCAATACCTCTGGGGGTACTGATCCAGGAGTTTCCTTGTCTTCAGGATTGGTTCAAAATTACAAGGCTACGGAGTTGAACACTAGTAGTCGTAAACCCATGAAATTGGGTCGGCTGTTCAACGACGGTTATAAAATAAAATGAATTAAGGAAGGCCGGGATAGCCTGGTCGGTAGGGTACTGGGCCCATGTCCAAGAGGTTGTGGGTTCGATCCTCGCCGGCCGAAGACTCCCCGTGTAGTAAATGGTGACTGATGCACGTTAAATCTGTCGAGTCTCAAAGTCCTCCATGTTCCCATAACAAATCAATACCTCTGAGGGTACTGATTCAAGAGTTTCCTTGTCTTCTGGATTGGTTCAAAATTACAAGGCTACGGAGTTGAACATCAGTAGTCGTAAACCCATCAAATTGGGTCGGCTGTTCAACGACGGTTATAAAATAATATAAAATGAATTAAGGAATCTAAATTAGAAAAAAGTAAATTAGAGAATATTGATATAATTTTAGAACTTGAAATTATATATTAATTTCGTTTTTTAAATAAATTAATAGGTAGTTCAGAAGAGTTTAATCGTGAACGGTTTCAAAATCTATTTCACTGTATCTAAATTATTGTAGAACAACACTTGTTCTCAGGATGAATAAAGATTGTCTTCAAATCATTACTAAGTATGGCATCCTGACCGTTGTCAACAGTTTATTGTGGCACTAGTGTGACGTTAAAAAACAAATTATTTTTAATATGAAATCAAATAAATAAAATATGATATCACTAGAATTAAAAGTAATAAAAATATAAAGCAGTGAAAATTTAGAGACTATTTCGAGGGGGAAAAAGCTTAATTGTTCCCTGCGAAAATTCTCAATATTTTTAATTAAAATTTAGTAAAACTATAGACTTCAGCGTAATATCCACAGCAATGAAAATTATCATAAGCCTTAAATAATTGTAAATGCATAAGTAAATTGATTCACATGGTATCTTACAAGTAAATTTTTAAAGAAAAATCGAAACAAAAGAACGTTTACATGGGTTAGAGTAGACATATTTCTGATATTTTATCAATCATACAATTGCAAGGCACATTTGTATTTTGTTTTGACAAGAAGAAAAAACTGTTACAATTTTATGTGTAGCTAGTTACAAGGCAAAACTCAACAAAATTCTTAAATAGAAAAAAAAAAATCTAGGTTTTTATGGAGGAAAAGTAACTTACTAATTTTTACTTTAACTGTAATTTTAAATTTTTTGTTCATTGTCTTTAACAATAGGACAGGATGAATGAATATGCTTATTCGAACAAATGAACAAAATAATCTAATTTTGCATTAGTTTCGTTACCACTGTTAGAGTTTGTTCCTTTTATTCCCCACAAAACTTTTAACTATATTAATGCGAATATAGTTTTGCCATAAAAACTATATTCGCAGATGCATTGTGGAGGAACTGTAGATGCGTCGTAAATGATTTGTGGTTGAATTGTAGATGCATTGTGGAGGAACATTATATAAGTATAATTTTCTTTTTATCCACAGAGAATTTTTCCCGCCAAAATGGCCTTTTAACGAAATGACCTTGTCAATGAAATGATCTATCGACGAAGTGGTTTCAATATCTTATTGATTCATCATATACTGTCTTTTTTCCTTGCTGTCCTTTCTCCCTTTAATCACTTTCTTTATCAAAAATCATTCACAATAGTTAATTGCAATTGTTTTAAAATGCTAATCTGCGATAAATGCACATTAAAAATTAATCTTAGAAATAAATGTGCAAAATACGACAAGAAAATTTTTTATAAAATACAATTTGAACACCAAATGTAAAAAAAGTTTCGTTTTTGCAATGAGATGTAAATCAAAAGGAGTAGGCACTTTTCAAATAAAATGCTTCTTTTCTGGCAATTACAACATACTATAAAAATTTTGCTTCAGGCTAGGTTTAAAAAAATTCTGCATGAATATACTAAATTAAAAAGAAGTGCAAGGGGCATAACGCGTAATCTAACAAATCATAAAAATAGTTTCAGACTTACGCATACGAAATGACCTTGTCGACGAACCGGCCCTGTCAACGAAATATTACGTCAATGAAGTAACTCTGACGACGAAATGGCCTATTGATGAAGACGAAACGGCCCTGTTCACGTAATGACCATGTTGACGAAATGACCCTATCGATGAAATAACCCTGACGATAAAATGATTATCGACAAAATAATTTGTCGACGAAACAGCCCTGTCAACGAAATGACCCTGTCGACGAAATGGCTTTGTCGACGAAACTGTCATGTTAGTGAAATGAATCTGTCGACGAAATGGCCTATTTAATGAAATGTCCCGTCGATGAAGTGATTGTCGCTGAAATGAAAGCGACTCTAAAATTAAATAGGTCGAAATGGACGTCGGATTTGGAATAAAGGTCACGAAACTTTCGTCACCGGTAGACACCCTGGTTTGTATGAAAGATTTCATGTGTAATAATGTATAACTGTTAACAGATCATGGTACACGCAGATCTTCTCTGTAGAATGTGCTAGAGAATGTAGACAGAACTATTTTGTATACCGGAAAAAAAGTAAATACTAGTGGGAAGTTTATAATTTATTACCTGGAAGTGACGTCATCGTAGATAAATTAAGGAATTTGCCTATTCAGAAGCCAATCTGATTCGATACGCTCGCGTGACGTCATTACAGGTATCCGATTAAATCTGACTTTAAATCGCAAGGTTAGGTTTAATCACCTCACTTCTTCTCGAGTTGCAAGTACCCAATTAAGAACAATGAAAACTTAGTAATTCTACTTTCAAGCGGAAATTTTAAAAATCACGACTCTACTAGATTTCAGATCTGAACACACATGTTTCTAAATCTCTATGCAGACACTCATATTTTACATATTTTAAAAACAAGCTAGAAAGGAAATTATTTTGCTGCCTAATATATGGCAAATTGTTAATTTCAAACATAATTATTTCATTCAAAACAAACTTTTTCAAGTTTTCTTGTTTTAGTACTAAAGGTCTGAAATTTTATACATATATCACAAAGGAAAGGATTAAAAAATTATAGTTTGATACAAAAAATAATAATTGATAGAAAATAATAATTTTATTCTAGTTTGCTTTCAGGAGTTGACAATTAAAGACAGTAAGAACTTATTTGTTTTCTTCAAAAGCCAGCTATAATTAAAATAGTATTACTACCAGTTTTTTCTTTTTTCGATCTCATTTTTAGGCCTGCAAAATGATTTGCGGGTGTAAATAGTTTGGAAACGGTAAAATATTGCGAGAAATATTCATCAGAATCGAAGAGTGAAACTATACTATACACATTCAATATATTTTAAAAACTATCTAATGATGCCAAATTCGATTTTTCACCCTCACAGCCGGGAGGGGGGGCTTTTAAATCTTAAATATAAACCCCTATTTTTATAGCAGATTCGGATTCTCTAGAACAAAGGTAACTCCTATTTGAGCTGTAGGTTTATTCATTTTGCTTCACTGATGGCGAAACCAAGAAAATTAGAATAGGGTACTAACTGTTTAAAATGCGGATATCTCGATTGAAAAACAAAATGAATAAAGCTTAAAATATTTCGGGTTTTTTTTTTTCGAAATAAAAAAAAAATCGATACAAAATTTCTTCAACGTCTCAACTTTTATCTTCTTAATCTGATTGATCTTGAGATTCGAGAATAGGGTACCAACTGTTTAAAATGGTGGAATTTCGAATGAAAAACAAAATAAATAAAGCTATAAATATTTCGGTTTTTTTTTCGAAATAAAAAAAAATCGATACAAAATTTCTTCAACGTGTCTACTTTTATCTTCTTAATCTGATTGATCTTGAGATTCGTAAATAGGGTACCAACTGTTTAAAATGGTGGAATTTCGAATGAAAAACAAAATAAATAAAGCTAAAAATATTTCGGTTTTTTTTTTTCGAAATAAAAAAAAATCAATACAAAATTTCTTCAACGTGTCTACTTTTATTTTCTTAATCTGATTGATCTTGAGATTCGAAAATAGGGTACCAACTGTTTAAAATGGTGGAATTTCGAATGAAAAACAAAATAAATAAAGCTAAAAATATTTCGGTTTTTTTTTTCGAAATAAAAAAAAATCGATACAAAATTTCTTCAACGTGTCTACTTTCATCTTTTTAATCTGATTGGTCTTGAGATTCGAGATTTTCAACAGCTTGTACCCCATTTAATTTTTCTCGGTTACAGCACCATCTATGAAGCAAAATACATAGACCTATAAATCAAGTAGAGTTGCTTTTTTCTGGAAAATCAGAATTTCCATTAAAAAAATAGGAATTCGTATTTAAGATTTCAAAATTGCCCTCTCGTACTCCCTCTAGGGCTGAGGGTGAAAGATAGTGTTTGCTATCACTAAATAGCCTTTAAAAAAATATTGAATTGGACTATTTTCACTTTTTCGATCAGATGTATGTTTTTGAGATAATTGACCGTTTGCACACCTTTTTTTTTTTACACCCGGCTTATCAAGACAGAAAAAGAGCAAAAATTGATAAGAAAATCTTTTCATTCTAGTTTGCTTTCAGGAAGAAAAAAATATCCACGACTACCTAGATGCTTTTTTGGTAGTTTATATTTACATAGGACAGTTTTAACCCGAGAAAAAGTAAATAGTTCTGAAGTTGAAAATTAAGCAAGAGTTTTTGTGTTTTCCGAAAACCAGCTATAATTGAAATAAATTAGTTCATAGTAAAGTAGTTAAATTAATTTTGCGAAACTAGTTGATCATATTAATTTACCATTAATACTGTTTAAATGTTCTTCCCTGATTAATTAATGAAAAAAACGAAGAATATAGAAATGCATGGTTTGCTGCGTTCTTCTGGGAAAAGTAGAATTAGAAAACTATTAAACATTGTTTTCTAAATAACCCCCATTTACAGCAACAACATGATGTAGTCTGAGGGCAAAATTAATGGGCACTTGATCAAATATTTCATTTGAATTCGTCTGAAGGGCAGCAGAAATTTATAGAATTTCAAATCAGCACTATGAAGACATTTTTTATATTGTATGAGTAAAAAAAAAAAAAAAACATTTTAAAATTATTTCAAAGGATTTTTTCGTGCAAGTTCGTGCACTATATTCATATTCCTGCCATAGCAGTTAAAAGATAGAGCTCTGAAAAGCTATGGTCCCAAACTACTGGAACCATATTTTCGAGATTGCAGCTACCCCGATATTTTGGATGTCAGAGATCCATCGAAAAAAAGGTACGTTTATTCAGAGAAAGTACGTTTTCGTGTCTGTTTTTGTAATTTTAAATATATAGCATATTGGAACTCACCCCCTCGAATCTTTAAGATTAATTCTTCTTCTGAAAATCGATCGTTAGATCAACAGTTATTCAAGGTGGTCCGTAATTTGTTTTGCGAACTGTGCAGATGATTTTACACTGAAGAAGTACAAAAGAATATTTATAAAATTACTTCGCATCATTCTTCTATCAAATTTACAGTATGGCAAAAAGTTTGATGTAAAAAAAGTAAATTAAAACAATATTTAACACGTTGAATGCCGCGGGTTGACCGGCACTGAGTTTGTTCGTAGCGCCACAGGGTTACTGGTGACCGGCGAAGCCAAGAATATTAGAAACACATAATTCGAGTAAATTTTTAATTTTTTTAAATATTATTATCGTTACTAAAATGGTTTGAAGAAACTAATGCAATATAGAACACACAAAAATAGTTTTATTTGTATACACAGACATGCCAACTTGCTCCGGTCAGCGGATAAATATTTTCAAGTGGTAGTTTATTAATTCTGATTCTTAGTTTAATAAATTCAATTTAGAAGATTTTTATCCACCACTATTTCTAAACAATTCGTAGGCTTATATAATTCACCACTTTTTTTTCTGATATGTCATGCTAAACCTTTAAAAAAACTTGCGAAATATGTCTAATATTTGCAAATTTAGTTTGAAGTTATTTACCGTTTGGCCAGACTGGCAAGCCATGTAAAATTAACGTGGCATTCAACGTGTTAAGAGTGTCATTTAAGAAGTCACTGAAAAGTTAATAACTGGCATAAAAACAAATACTTTCTCCATTGCCATCATCGAAACAACATTAAAGAGGCATAAATAATTTATCGTATTAGTTGTATCTGCATATTCTAGAAATCTTTTATAACATGTGTTAAATGAGGAAAAACATACGGGGAAAACATATGATACTATCTTATTAACTAAATGTCATGGCTTACGTGCGTTTCATATTTTCATTGTTCCCATTTTCAATTTACCAGAATGTTCCTCGAGTAAAAATGCCGATGATTGGAATCTATAAAAATAATCTCCTAATTGGTTATTACTTGCTAATATTGACAACGATATCGATGATTTTTTTATTTAATTTCTTTTCATGTTTATTGGCAAATTGATTAAAAGAATGAAAACAATTAAGTGTATGAAAACAAATATTTGTCGAAGAGTGACTTAAGTACACTTTTTTTTAACTCTTTAATAACAATTGTTTATTCATAACATAAAATAATCAATAAATTAAAAAAAAGAATCAATAAAAAATTTTGTAAAGCAATTTTTATATATACCCATGATACCACTTCCACTTTAAAAGAAATAAATTACAATAGTATTTAATATTTTAGTTTTCGAATGTGTAATGGGGCCTCCCTGGCCGAACGGTATTCTCTCTGATGTCCCTCTACTTGATAAAGGTTTATGTTGTACCAGCAAATAAAATAATATGTGTAAATACCCACTAAAGTATAATAAATTTAATAACATAGTTTTATATCATGATCAAAGGCAATGTGGTCAGCTTTGAGCAGTGACGGCCTTTACTTTCCAAACAAGATGGTACCTACTGATTTATAATTAGATAAGCTTCAAGATGCCGTCGAGGATTGAACCCCTGTAATTTACAATAACTTAGTGCAGTGTTCGGCAACCTATTAAAACGGAAGAGCCAAAAGTTACAATATACAAAATTTCCCAGTTTTTAAAGAGCCAATAAAATTTTTTGCTTTAATATTATAGTATCCGCTTTTATATAGATTTGATTTTTGATTTATAATAAACAGCTTTAAACACGGAATAATATTTATTCATATAAAAACACAATTATAGATAGTAACATCAATGGGAGTATTGGCTTTGCATGCCTTTTGAAAGTTTAAATCTGGCTAATAACTTGTTTCAAATTTCAAGCACGAATCTAGATTTTTATATGTTAGTTGACTTTTAACTTTATATTATATTTATGGAAGAGAAAGCTTGCTCACACGAATATGACGACCCGATGATCATCAGCACTCCGCCAACATCTTCACCTCACTGTAGTATTCTGGAAGACTATTCTGCCGAATATTGCCTTATATGTGCTGAATATGAGGACATCAACTTGCAGAATTTCTTTTAGAGGTGTCCACTTGTGTTGCGCGATGTGCATGCATTTTTGGACCTCCAACTCTTTGAACTTGCCACTCCACAAATCTTTGGTTTTCATATTCGGCAATCGCATTTGAAGTGATCCACAATCAATTCCAAATGTCTCAATGTTAATCTCATTTGTATTTGTGTTGAGAGGATTTACTATGAAAGCGAGAATACTTTTGTTTGTTTTGAATTGCTTGGATCTCTCAGCAAATCCATTCTTCCTGTTTTTTAAAGCTATGATGAAGTAATTCATGTCAATAGTTGCATTCGTCTCATCACGATATTGCTTATGATTTTTAAAATGAAGTAATTTACCACTATCCAGGCCTCCTACAAAAATACGTAATTTGTTTACGAAATAAACTACTTCTTCAAGCAAGGCGTAGGCTGGGTTGTCCTTTGCTTGCAGTTCCAGGTTTAGTTCATTGTGGTATTTACCATGAAGTTGAATTATTGCAGCCATTTGTCTTCATCCAATTCGGATGTTCAACGCTTTTTTTCATTGAGGAACGTTTTTATTTCACTCAAGCACATAGCAAATTGCAATGAGTTACCTCTGGAAAGCCATCGCACTTTATTGTGCAGAAGTAGGGCTGAAAACTGGCAATCTTTAAACTGGCGATGGTAGAGTGGTTTCACCAAGATATTGTTAATAATCTTAATTACCATGTTCGTAACCTCAACCATTTCGGTCCGAAACATTTGGGTACAAGGCAATTCTTGAGGAATTATGCTGTGAAACGTTGGAATTTCGTGGTTTATATTTTTCTGAAAAATTGATGTTACCCCTCTATGTATTTTTGTCATCCTGTCATGTGTGAGATAGAAATGGAATGCAATTGGCTGAAAGATAAACATACAATAACAGATATGTATTTTTGTCATCCTGTCATGTGTGAGATAGAAATGGAATGCAATTGGCTGAAAGATAAACATACAATAACAGATATGTATTTTTGTCATCCTGTCATGTGTGAGATAGAAATGGAATGCAATTGGCTGAAAGATAAACATACAATAACAGATATGTATTTTTGTCATCCTGTCATGTGTGAGATAGAAATGGAATGCAATTGGCTGAAAGATAAACATACAATAACAGATATGTATTTTTGTCATCCTGTCATGTGTGAGATAGAAATGGAATGCAATTGGCTAAAAGATAAACATACAATAACAGATATGTATTCTTGTCATCCTGTCATGTGTGAGATAGAAATGGAATGCAATTGGCTGAAAGATAAACATACAATAACAGATATGTATTCTTGTCATCCTGTCATGTGTGAGATAGAAATGGAATGCAATTGGCTGAAAGATAAACATACAATAACAGATATGTATTTTTGTCATCCTGTCATGTGTGAGATAGAAATGGAATGCAATTGGCTGAAAGATAAACATACAATAACAGATATGTATTTTTGTCATCCTGTCATGTGTGAGATAGAAATGGAATGCAATTGGCTGAAAGATAAACATACAATAACAGATATGTATTCTTGTCATCCTGTCATGTGTGAGATAGAAATGGAATGCAATTGGCTGAAAGATAAACATACAATAACAGATAAACAACAGTTCAAATTTATCTCATTACGATCATGTTAAGGGTAGCGGTTTGTAATTAACAATTATGAAAATAGAAACTATTGAAAAATTAGGTACTTAAAAATATATTTTCTTAATTTTTTAAGCGTTTTGATAATAAATTATTAATTTTTTCGTATGGAACTGGAGAGCCGCGAGTTTACATCAAAAGAGCCACATGCGGCTCGCGAGCCACTGGTTGCCGACCCCTGACTTAGTGTCTTAACTACAGTGCCATCTTGACTCTGTTAGGCTTATACATTGCGAAGAAAAATTATTATACTAATTTCTATGAGAAACTTTTGATTAATTTATTTTTGCATTTCAATGAAACCCATTAAATTATGGAAAGCAATTCTTAGCCATAAGTTTTTAATATTAATTTATTATCGCGTAAATATATAAAGATCGAATGAAAGTTTTTACGGTTTGTTTGAAAAAAAGTTACCTTTAAAGAATTGATATTCGATAACGTCACAATAGAATCACGCTATCGTTTTATCTTAAAAAAATTTTGTGTGAACAGTTAGGACTTGATAAATTTTGAGCTATCTTTATGGTACAATGGATAAGTATGAGGAATTAACTGTGTTTTTATGAATAAAACCCTTATACCTACTAAACTATTTATCCTATTGACCCAAATTTTGTCTTATTCGATTATGCGTAAAAAAATACACTGGAAACAAATTCTCACTTATGTAGGTAGTTGCTAACAGCAATATCAAAAAGGTAAATAAGTACAAGTTAAAAATAGTTCTTTTTATGCAAAAATTTTTAAAAAAACTTGAAACTTTTAAACTATCAGCTCTATTTAGTCATGTTGGTAATTTAATTTCTTGTAAAGAAATACGTTGAAAACAATACTTCACTTATCTAGATAGTAATGTCAGCTGCGAAAATAGGTACACGTTAAACATTGTACTTCTTGTACATAACAATGTAAAGTATATAATGTACAGTATATAATGTACAGTACATAACAATACTTTTGTACATAACAATGTACAGTGTAAAGAAATTGTACTTTTTGTACATATCAATTTAAAGTGCATGACAATGTACAGGGTAAAGAAATTCGTCGAAAACAATACTTTGCTTATCTAAATAGCAATGTCAGCTGCGTAAATAGGTAAACGTTAAACATTGTACTTTTTGTACATAAATCATTATTACTAAGTTTTGTCTAGATAAAAAATTTTAAGTTTCTTTTCTCATATACCCTCACCTCCGTATGAGGTCTCACAAATTTTTGCCATTAACTAAAAGGAAGGTACTTTACTTTATGCATCTGGGTAGAGCTTCTTTTTATCGCGGTTATAATTATTAAAAAAAAAATCGTAGACAAAGCGAACATACGAAGCGAAGGGCGTAGCAAACATACAATAAAAAATATAAAATATTCATGGAGAACAAACGTTATCCTAGAAGGCGTAGCTTATTATGAGTAATACATATGGGTGATAAACAAAAATCACTCTGCATCATTCAGTTTTTGTTGTATTGCCATGCACGTTATACATTTACAACCTACTATAATAGGAGCTATTCAAAATTTTGACCAAACCTAGAGGCATGCATTACATTCCCTAAAATCACGCATCTACTCAAGGATACCAGATGTATCTGGAACAAAAGCTTTGCCAGATTGTATTGGGAAATAGTCTGTAGTCTTTGTTAGACTCCTGTAGTTAATGCTCAATAATTCGATCGTCGTATAGCTTGTAAATGTGTAACATGCGAAGAAATTCAGTAATATGAAAAAGACGTACATTGATTTTTGTTTATTGTCATTGTGTATTACCAATAATTTGCATCATTTTAATTTTATAATATTTCCACGCACGTTTTACATTTACGACAAACACTACCATAAGAGATACTCATTGCCAGACTCCTGTAGACAAGCACTACATCAACGATGCCTAGAATGGTACACCTTCTCAAAGATACCAGTTGTATCTGGAACTAATCCTACTGTAACAAAACAGTCTGTAGTGACAGACAGTCTGTTGTCTTTGTGAGACTCCTGTAGCAGATGCTCAAACTTTTGGTCGTTGCAGTAGTCGTAAATATGTTATACGTGGAGAAATACAGTAATATCAAAATGATGCTGATTGATTTTTGTTTATTGTCATTGTATATTACATATAATTTGCCTCATTTTATTTTTATCATATTTTCACACATGTTTAATATTTACAACAAATACTACAATAAGAGATACTCAAAGTTTTGGCCAGACGCCTGGAGATATGCATTACATCAAATGTGCCTAGAATAATGCACCCTCTCAAAGATACCAGCTGTATCTGGAACACAACCTATTACAGCAACAGCTTGGCAAAAGCTTTGGTAGACTGTAGTGACAGATAGTATCTTGTCTTTTCTAGGCTCCATTCAAAGTTTTGGTCGTTGTATTGCGCATAAATGTGTAATATGTGGAGAAATACAGTTCTATTAAAATGATGTATATAGATATTTTTGTTTATTGTCATTTCATATTGTGTATAATTTGCAACTCCCTTTAGAGGCTTCAGATTGTGTGTGCGACACGATGTTGCTCTCCTTAGCTCTTTTGCTTTTGACAAGATTTTTTGAATCACCTTGTATTGTTTAAAAAAATTCAGGGAGTTATCCTACGATACCTTTTCAAAAAAACTTTTATATTCACGACATTAGTCACAATTAAAGACAAATCTTGTTCCCTTTTATTGAGAATAAATTTTTCGGAAACGGAAATAAGTTAGAGGAGAATGCCATACATTCAAATCCCGCAAGACATCAATTTATACATGATTTTTTGCAAACAATTTTAATTTTAGTCAGTGTCATTTTCTTAGGGCGGAAATGCCACTTTTGTTGGCGTCATGAAAAGGTGGATAGATGAATAAAATTTAATGTCTATAAGAATGATTCCAATTAATATAATTATGCGTAAAAACAAATTTACCTATAATGAATGAAAAAGCTATTTTAAATAAATAAATAATTTTGTTTCTGTTAAAGTTTGCTATTATATATCTTCGATATAAAAGTCTAATTTTATATCGAAAACTTAGTATGTATATATATCTATAAGTTCCATTTTGAACTTATTTATATATATGAGTTCATTCTTCATTTTGAACTTATCTTATGAGTTCTATTTACTTGTAGCTTATGCGCAATAAATGAAACTTATTGTTTTTCTTAATTTTTTTCGTGTTTTTTGGTATTTATTTATTTTGCTATATATATATATATATATATATATATATATTGTGTTCACTATAAACACAATGAGGAAAAAAAGGATGAAAAGAAAAGTGAGAAAAAACGGAGAAAATTACGAAAAAAAAATTAATAAGTTCTATTTTATGTATTCCGGTTTTTTAATATTTTTTTAAATAGTTTTTTTAAAAATATATTTTGTATAAATATTATATTTTTCTTCTTCTCTTTTCATGAGCTTCACTATAACCGGGAGTTCACTATATCCGTACCGCAAACAATTTAAACTCATTTTTCCGAACTGCTCCCTTTTATTACACATTATTTAAATAAATGACCAATAAAAATAAATGCAAAAATGATTAAATAATATGTAGTAACAAAAAATGTGTTAACTTTTCTTTTTTATTACTTTTCGCCTTGCGTACAAAAATTTTAGGGATGGGAAACTGAGTTAGAAGAAGCAAACAAGAAAAAATGCTCATGGCTACATTCCACTCAATAGATGGTTTTAAAAATCGGTAAATGTATTTTATGTAGAAATTTCGGAATTACCAAAAAATGAAGAAAAAAAATCAGTCGAAGACAGAAAAAAGTTCATAATAACGCATTTCCTCTCTTCTTTTGGTTCACTATATCCACAAAAAATAATGTTATATGTGTATAGCAAGACACGGGAGCGAACATTTCGTTCACTATATCCGGGAGTTCACTATAGTGGGGTTTGACTGTATATATAAGTTGCATTTTTAACAAAAAACTAAAACTTAAGCCCATTCTGGGTGATATAAATTTTTAAATTTGTTCAAAAATATCTTTGGTAAATGTATTACCACAATGAAATATTTTTAGCCTCGTGAAAAGTTGAATATTGAAAAATTGCTTTTTCTTTTATGATACACTATAATATCCAAATAAAAATGCAGATTATTAATAGAATTTCAACAAAACAATTTCATTAAAATGAACTTAAAGCTCGACGCAATCTTATCATTTATAATTTTATCCCATACTTACGTTGTTTAATTTAATAAAGTCATAGGATTAAATCACAAAGTTTATTTTTTTTTCCAAATTAGCGGAAATTATGCAGACAACTTTACATTGTTTCGTATGATGTAAGATCTCACGGGATGCGGTGAGTTATTGTAAAAAAAATTAATAAAACAGAGTAATAATGCTTGTTAGTTCCGACCTCTAATCGGTGAACTTAAACTCATCAATTCAGAAAACAGGATAACCCGAAGGAAAGTAAAGTTAAACGAAGTTCAGCAAGGTAAAAATGATTTAGTTTTTTTCCCCTTCTTTTTTTCACTCTCCCTTCTTGGCCTTGAAACGCCTTGCTGATAAGGTAAGCACTGAAAGACGCAAATGACGAAAAAAATAAATAATAGAAAAGAAAGCGAAGACCAACAGATCCACTCGTACGAACAGGTATTAACCCTTTGGCATCTTTGTCCTCAGCATCTTTTCTCTTTAGCTTGCTCTTGAATTCATCTCTTGTCCTGAGATCATTTCTCCTCAGAGATCTTCCATTTTTGTTTTTGGAATTGTATTTTTTTTGATGCGTAAAAAAATAACGACTGGTAGACAGGTGAAAAAATTATTTTATTATATTTTGTTTATTAAGAAAGAGTGGTAAAAACTGATTTCTGAGAGAAATCTTGGATAGGTTGTTGAGCTACCTTTCAGATGTGAACTTTAGAGTACTTCGCAGTTTGGATTTCAACTGTTGATTTCTTTAGCTTCAATTAATCGTTAAAATGGGCAAGCGGAGTATTTATGGAACAATTTTGTTGGTCGTGATGTTTGTATGGTGCCTTCCATGCTATTCAATGGATATTGATCCTGAAGAAATTCCAAAAGAAAGCGAGCTTCACGCCAGGCAGTTTTGGATGCAGGCCGACAAAGATTTAAAGATCACTGTAAGCAAAATAATACGCAAGGCTATGCCAGTTGTCATGAAAGAAATTTACAAAAAGGACATTTCAACGACATGCTTGTCAACTCTTCTACAGTTTACTTCAGCTCTCAAACAATCCAAAAAATGGGCATATTTGAGTAAGTTTTTATTTTATTTTTTCTCGAAACTTAAATCTAACTGCTAATTATAAAACATGTATTTGTTTTTATTTCCAATTTAACAATATGAATATTTGAATTAATTGAAGAGATTTAATGCTGATTGAATTGAATTAATTTATTTAATTAACTAAGAACTGTTTTTATTCAGATACTTTTCAAGAGGTATTCACACTTATTAATTAAATATGGTTATTGTTCCTGTTGAATGATATGTATATTTGTTGAAATTTCCTCGGTATTTCCGTGTCAGTGATTTAGTTAAACAATTGCTCGGCACGATGTCTTGGAAAAGTGTTTCCGCTCCATTCTTTTATTTCAAAAACGAGTGAAAAATTATTACCGAATCACTTGTATGCTTTTAAGAAAATGAGTGAAATATAGGTTGACGCTTAGATTAATACGGATAACTTTTAAATATTAACTAAACTTTTCAGAATTTAAAATTAATAAAAAAAGAGAAAATTACATTGGTCATTGTTTTGTTGTATAGGTTAGTATATATTTTAGATAGACAATATCTAAGGCTACCAAACGACAAATGTCTCAGACTGTGATAACAGTTCGCGGAAGAACTTTAAAATTCACAAACGAATCATTAATATCAGCTCAACCTTTTCAATCGCTGCTAATTTTAGGATGCTAATGTTGAACAGGCATCACATTAGCAACTCCGACCGTAAATCGAGAATTCTATCAGGTATATTTACCCTCAATCTATCAGGTATATTTACCTTCAATCTATCAGGTATATTTACCCTCAATCTATCAGGTATATTTACCTTCAATCTATCAGGTATATTTACCTTCAATCTATCAGGTATATTTACCTTCAATCTATCAGGTATATTTACCTTCAATCTATCAGATATATTTACCTTCAATCTATCAGGTATATTTACCTTCAATCTAACAGGTATATTTAGCATCAATGTTCCAGAGATGCCAACTTGCTGTGCTTTGTAAAAAAAATATTTTCTTGCGGTAAGAAAATGTAAGTTATTTTTTCATTTTTAAATAATTTTTCCACCACTACAAATCAAAAATTCAAAGCACCAACGAAATTTTTTCCAATGACTTCCTGTTGAAGAAAACCCCTCCCAGCAACCGGGAAAACATCTGCACCAAATGCGGAAAAGGTCAAATAAGGGAACACGAAAAAATATCAAAACAAAAAATTTAACAAAACAAATAAGTGGATTAAAATGTATTCAAAATATTAGTGTGAGGCTCTTAATTAGAGAACTCTTTTTGACGATACAACCTCATGTTGCAGTCAGAATGCACTAAAGACGATGATATAAATCATATAACTTTTAGAGTTGAAAGTTAAATTAGAAAAAAAAGGGTTTTTTTTTTTTTTTAGAAAAATCAAGGTTTTTTTAGGAAAAAACAATCATCTCAAATAAACAAACTTCTTCTACCCTTTTAAAGGTAACTAATTTTTATGATACAAAAATTAAATGCAAACTTAAACAAAAAACATAATTGCTCAGTGTATTTAAAATAGCTTTATCATTTATAATTGGAACCTTTTTTCTTTACACATAGTTATATCAGTTTGGATCATTTTTATAGACGCTAAATTTTATTCATCGATCCGTCTTTTCATGACGCTAACAGAAGTGGCATTACCTCACCAAGAAAAGGACATTGACTGAAAATAAAATTGTTTGCGAAAAATCATGTACCTTCGATAACAATTTTGAAGTCAATGGAGGTAACTTCTAAGAACGACCAACCTCCATCAACGATCATTTTACTGTGGAACGGGGAATGGTCACTCCCAACAGGTTTCACTGTATTAATAAAATTAAAAAGGAAATACTAAAATGTAATTTGCAATTAAGAACGATAGTTAAAATCAAATTATTTAGTCATAAAAAATTACATTCAAAAATGGCTATTAATGAATTGCACAAAGCTCCAAATATATTCGAAAACAAAATCAGACAACATTTTCTTTTAAAGTCATATGTTAAATTCCTTTTGAATACATAATATTTTCTTATTTTTAATTTGTAATGCTCTAGAAAAAGAAATAGTTCTCTCTTTTATGTAGAATAATTTTTTTTTAATTTGCAGAATAATTGCATACCTGCCAACTTTTACGCACTTGGCTTAAATTTTATTTTTAAAGTAGTAGTAAATACATACTATTTTTTTCTTTTATAAACTTAATTTTTAAATGATTTTGATCACCCCTATTCTTAAAAAAATTAAGCATATTTATTAATATGCGTTACTGTCATTGTTGCCAGCTGAAGACGCCCAGTTCTACTACAACGAACGAACATTGTTGTCAGCTTAAGCTTTTTCAAATACAACGTATTTTTATGGTACAGAAAAGGAATTTTAATAGAAGGGATTAAAAGTTGGCATGTATGTAATTGCAGAAAAATCAGTAGAATAATTTTATTAAGTAATTAGTCACCCCTGTTGTAAAGTTACACTAGCGAAATCATTAAACAACATAATACTATAAATTTTTAATTCAAAATTTTATTTAACTTTACAGTAAAATATGACGGAAATTGTCATTACAGAAAATGGAAAGGCTTCAAATACGACGCGGAACTGAAAATGTTATTTGTAAGAAAAATTTTACCCAGAGAGATATTTTTTCTAAATGTCAACAGAATAATAATTTTCAAAAAAACATTAAAAAAAAAACTTTTTTTATAAATTAAACACGATTCGATCAACGATTCTTGGAGAGAATTGTTTTTTTTTTTTTTTTTTTTTGTAAACTCACTCTATAATACGATTTGCGTTACTTGTTAATATTTAGCAACAGCAAATACCTCAAATGAGGAAATTTATATTACGAACTATTAATATAATCTTCATTAAAGTCAATCTAGGCACCGAAACCGCTTACGACTTTTTTACATCCAGCTTGAAGATTTTGACAAGAACTATGTTAATTCCTAATTTTCGTAACTGGGCACCTGCGGCTCTTGTTGTACTAGCAAATTTATCTGAAGTGAAAGAAGTCTGATTTGAATAAAAGTCAATAATTGAGATAAAGTCATAATTAAAAATAAAATAAAATGAATTCCATGGACTGTTTGTTGGAAGTTGTAATTTTGCTCACCTACTCAGCGTTCCTTGCTGACGCGACCTGCGGCAGGATTCCTAGAATCATTGCTTTCTTAAGTCCCATGAACTTACTTCTTAAAGTAGCATCTGATGTAATTAATGAAGTTCTTGAGTCCCATTATTTGTTATAGTCGATGAGTTTGATGACGAATATCTGTTTGAAGTCACAGTCGCTTTACATTTGAGGGCATCCTTCTAGAACAGGAGTTTCCAACTTACATGAGGCTGGGGGCCGCAATTAAAAACACCAGTCAAATGGCGGGCCACAACTTTATCAAAATTTTATATAGGAATGTTTTTTATGTTTGAAGAAATATTAAATATTACTGTCAGATTTTTATCAAGTTATACAAAACAAAAGTATAGAATTAAAAATTAAAATAAGAAATAGGATTTTAAAAATATTTAATTGCATATTAAAATTTTTTTGCTGCTATAACTTTAATGTGCACCTACGTATTAAACAATTAATGTGCAACAGACGTCAAATTGTCAAGATATAAAACTTAAAAGTTTTTAAAACCTATATAGATTTTTTATGAAAATTGTCCACAAAAAATGACAATTAATATATTTTAGTTCGCGGGCCGCAAAAAAGGCTTTGCGGGCCGGATGAGGCCAGCGGGCCGCCAGTTGGTAACCGCTGTTCTAGAATGTAACGTTGAGTTTTTAAATGAAATGGATGTTTTCTGGAGGATATTTTATTAGTCATAAATCTTGATGCGTTAACTATTTGTCTTGGAATTTTATTTTGCGTACTGTCTATGGTCTTAACTAAATAATTTGCCCAGGCAGGTGATGCATAAGTCATTGTAGGTTTTATATAAAGGATGCATTCGAGCCTCTTGTTATACAAGCTAATCGGTGATCTTCTATATAATGGTACTCCCAGACATAGAAAACATCAATTCCACCAAGCGCAGTATGTTGCTGTATTTCTAGATTAGAGGGTCATTATAGAAGTGAGGCGATAGACTCTTGTAAAATAACAAAAATTGAAAATGTATCACGAACTTTAACGGGAAAATGACCGTCCGCGCGGACGTCGGATTCAAGAAATTTGTTGTCCGCGGGGAATTTTTGACCGCCGAGGACGGGCGGTTTTTCGAGCTCTGCTCCCCGGATATCTTCATTTAAAAAATTGGTATTAAAGATATCGGGGCCTGCTGGTTAAAGTCTTAATATTAGGAGGTTGGATGAACAATGTAAATGACTGATGTAAAATTACATAATAATTAAACTTTTATTTTAAAACTAACAAAAAAAATTTACATATACTTTATAATACTAATTTAAAAACTATTACTTGAGGTAAAAAAACATGTAATGAATGGGAACTACTCCTTTTAAACTAAAGCTTTAAAAATATTAAAATTATACAAATTATACACTACATCAGAACATTGAAACATTTGATTTATGAGCATTTCGTACTTAATTATAATTTGATTTATGTACATTTCAATGCTACAAAAAATTACATTTGGGGTAATGCAATGTATATATATATATATTGATTGAAGATTGTCGTTGCCAATGCGAAAAAATAAATTTACCAATTATTGTATTTTATTGTTATCTGTTTGTGCAGTCACTTAATTTCGTGTCCTTTCCTTCATTTAATTAATTACTATTATTGATTTAATCAACTAATTTTAACAACATAGGCCTTTAATTCAATATTTATATCATCATTAGGTAATTTATAATTCACCATAAAATTAGGCCAGGGACTCCGTGTCACCCATTATTAGTTACCTTAGTATAAACAGTCATATTCTGAAGTTCCAATAAAAGTTTTATAAAAATTCTATATTATTAAAAATATGATATGAACATAAGGTGAATGTCTTATCTTAGTAAGAATGTACGAGTATTATATGATCTTAACTTCGGTAGTAGTTTTTCTCCCAAATCTTTTTGTTATGAAATGGTCAATTTTTGAACGCTTTCTTTTAAATATTAGTAATTTGTTTATTCATAATTTTCAGGCTCATAAGTTATCAGAGAAAATAATAGCTTTCATTCTCTAAGGGAAAATAAGTTTTTTTAATATAATTCTTTCTTTCGTTTTGTAGCAATCAACTCATTTGAGATTGACATTCTTTGCATTCTTTAATTACAAAGCCGCAGTGAAAACGCAACTCGTAAAAAGTTATACACGAAGCATCTGACAACAGCCACAACAGATTAATTTGAATATTTAAAGGAAAGCAACATTTCAATCTCTGCAATATTGCTTGAAAATTGGAGAAGGAAGTAGTTGAGCGCATTAATCCCAGCTAGAATCGACGCATAATCTATTTCGTTTCATTTTTATTTTGCTTTATTTGACATTGAATTTGCTATTGTCTTGTCGTCATTCTCAAATCGAGCGGATGCCTCATGTCGTTTTTTCCTGCTAAGAACTCAGTTGGGTGTTAGATTTCATCAATCCCTGTTTTTGGGAATTAATGGTCATGACCTTCTTTTGACGTTTAGCATAGTTTTATCGTTTTATGAAATTTCGTTTGGAGATAAGTAATCTCTTGACGTCTATGCAGATAATATTTTGGATAATTTGTTGAAATAAATTATTTGAGGTTCAAAGTGTTATCGATTTATGAAATTCATCTTAAATCATTTTTAGATATAGAATCTTCTGACGTCTGTGTAGATAATGTTACGGATAAATTATCAGAATAAGTTGCAATAAAATTTAATTAAACTCATCAAAGAATCTTGGTTAGTTAGGATAGCAGAATTGGATAATTTGTTAAAATAAATTATTTGAGATTCAAAGTGTTATCGATTTATGAAATTCATCTTAAATCATTTTTAGATATAGAATCTTCTGACGTCTGTGTAGATAATGTTACGGATAAATTGTTAGAATAACTTGCAATAAAATTTAATTAAACTCATCAAAGAATCTTGGTTGGTTAAGATAGCAGAATTGGATAATTTGTTAAAATAAATTATTTGACGTTCAAAGTGTTATCGATTTATGAAATTCATCTTAAATCATTTTTAGATATAGAACCTTCTGACGTCTGTGTAGATAATGTTACGGATAAATTATTAGAATAAGTTGCAATAAAATTTAATTAAACTCATCAAAGAATCTTGGTTGGTTAAGATAGGAGAATTGGATAATTTGTTAAAATTAATTATTTTACGTTTAAAGTGTTATCGATTTATGAAATTCATCTTAAATAATTTTTAGATATAGAATCTTCTGACGTCTGTGTAGATAATATTACGGATAAATTGTTAGAATAAGTTGCAATAAAATTTAATTAAACTCATAAAAGAATCTTGGTTGGTTAAGATAGCAGAATTGGATAATTTGTTAAAACAAATTATTTGACGTTCAGAGTGTTATCGATTTATGAAATTCATCTTAAATCATTTTTAGACATAGAACCTTCTGACGTCTGTGTAGATAATGTTACGGATAAATTGTTAGAATAAGTTGTAATAAAATTTAATTAAACTCATCAAAAAGTTTTGGTAAAAACAGGAGAATTAGATAATTTTTTGAAATAAATTATTTGCCGTTCAGAATGTTATCGATGTATGAAATTAATCTTAAATCATTTTTAGATATAGAATCTTCTGACGTCTGTGTAGATAATGTTATGGATAAATTGTTAGAATAAGTTGTAATAAAATTTAATTAAACTCATCAAAGAATTTTGGTTGGTTAGGATAGGAGAATTGGATATTTTGGATAATTTGTTAAAATAAATTATTTGACGTTTAAAGTGTTATCGATTTATGAAATTCATCTTAAATCATTTTTAGATATAGAATCTTCTGACGTCTGTGTAGATAATGTTACGGATAAATTGTTAGAATAAGTTGCAATAAAATTTAATTAAACTCATCAAAGAATCTTGGTTGGTTAAGATAGCAGAATTTGATAATTAATTAAAATAAATTATTTGACGTTCAAAGTGTTATCGATTTATGAAATTCATCTTAAATCATTTTTAGATATAGAACCTTCTGACGTCTGTGTAGATAATGTTACGGATACATTGTTAGAATAAGTTGCAATAAAATTTAATTAAACTCATCAAAGAATCTTGGTTGGTTAAGATAGGAGAATTGGATAATTTGTTAAAATAAATTATTTGAGGTTCAAAGTGTTATCGATTTATGAAATTCATCTTAAATCATTTTTAGATATAGAATCTTCTGACGTCTGTGTAGATAATGTTACGGATAAATTGTTAGAATAAGTTGCAATAAAATTTAATTAAACTCATCAAAGAATCTTGGTTGGTTAAGATAGCAGAATTGGATAATTTGTTAAAATAAATTATTTGACGTTCAAAGTGTTATCGATTTATGAAATTCATCTTAAATCATTTTTAGATATAGAACCTTCTGACGTGTGTGTAGATAATGTTACGGATAAATTATTAGAATAAGTTGCAATAAAATTTAATTAAACTCATCAAAGAATCTTGGTTGGTTAAGATAGGAGAATTGGATAATTTGTTAAAATTAATTATTTTACGTTTAAAGTGTTATCGATTTATGAAATTCATCTTAAATAATTTTTAGATATAGAATCTTCTGACGTCTGTGTAGATAATATTACGGATAAATTGTTAGAATAAGTTGCAATAAAATTTAATTAAACTCATAAAAGAATCTTGGTTGGTTAAGATAGAAGAATTGGATAATTTGTTAAAACAAATTATTTGACGTTCAGAGTGTTATCGATTTATGAAATTCATCTTAAATCATTTTTAGACATAGAACCTTCTGACGTCTGTGTAGATAATGTTACGGATAAATTGTTAGAATAAGTTGTAATAAAATTTAATTAAACTCATCAAAAAGTTTTGGTAAAAACAGGAGAATTAGATAATTTTTTGAAATAAATTATTTGCCGTTCAGAATGCTATCGATGTATGAAATTAATCTTAAATCATTTTTAGATATAGAATCTTCTGACGTCTGTGTAGATAATGTTATGGATAAATTGTTAGAATAAGTTGTAATAAAATTTAATTAAACTCATCAAAGAATTTTGGTTGGTTAGGATAGGAGAATTGGATATTTTGGATAATTTGTTAAAATAAATTATTTGACGTTTAAAGTGTTATCGATTTATGAAATTCATCTTAAATCATTTTTAGATATAGAATCTTCTGACGTCTGTGTAGATAATGTTACGGATAAATTGTTAGAATAAGTTGCAATAAAATTTAATTAAACGCATCAAAGAATCTTGGTTGGTTAAGATAGCAGAATTAGATAATTTGTTAAAATAAATTATTTGAGGTTCAAAGTGTTATCGATTTATGAAATTTATCTTAAATCATTTTTAGATATAGAATCTTCTGACGTCTGTGTAGATAATGTTACGGATACATTGTTAGAATAAGTTGCAATAAAATTTAATTAAACTCATCAAAGAATCTTGGTTGGTTAAGATAGCAGAATTGGATAATTTGTTAAAATAAATTATTTGAGGTTCAAAGTGTTATCGATTTATGAAATTTATCTTAAATCATTTTTAGATATAGAATCTTCTGACGTCTGTGTAGATAATGTTACGGATACATTGTTAGAATAAGTTGCAATAAAATTTAATTAAACTCATCAAAGAATCTTGGTTGGTTAAGATAGCAGAATTGGATAATTTGTTAAAATAAATTATTTGAGGTTCAAAGTGTTATCGATTTATGAAATTCATCTTAAATCATTTTTAGATATAGAATCTTCTGACGTCTGTGTAGATAATGTTACGGATAAATTGTTAGAATAAGTTGCAATAAAATTTAATTAAACTCATCAAAGAATCTTGGTTGGTTAAGATAGCAGAATTGGATAATTTGTTAAAATAAATTATTTGACGTTCAAAGTGTTATCGATTTATGAAATTCATCTTAAATCATTTTTAGATATAGAACCTTCTGACGTGTGTGTAGATAATGTTACGGATAAATTATTAGAATAAGTTGCAATAAAATTTAATTAAACTCATCAAAGAATCTTGGTTGGTTAAGATAGGAGAATTGGATAATTTGTTAAAATTAATTATTTTACGTTTAAAGTGTTATCGATTTATGAAATTCATCTTAAATAATTTTTAGATATAGAATCTTCTGACGTCTGTGTAGATAATATTACGGATAAATTGTTAGAATAAGTTGCAATAAAATTTAATTAAACTCATAAAAGAATCTTGGTTGGTTAAGATAGAAGAATTGGATAATTTGTTAAAACAAATTATTTGACGTTCAGAGTGTTATCGATTTATGAAATTCATCTTAAATCATTTTTAGACATAGAACCTTCTGACGTCTGTGTAGATAATGTTACGGATAAATTGTTAGAATAAGTTGTAATAAAATTTAATTAAACTCATCAAAAAGTTTTGGTAAAAACAGGAGAATTAGATAATTTTTTGAAATAAATTATTTGCCGTTCAGAATGCTATCGATGTATGAAATTAATCTTAAATCATTTTTAGATATAGAATCTTCTGACGTCTGTGTAGATAATGTTATGGATAAATTGTTAGAATAAGTTGTAATAAAATTTAATTAAACTCATCAAAGAATTTTGGTTGGTTAGGATAGGAGAATTGGATATTTTGGATAATTTGTTAAAATAAATTATTTGACGTTTAAAGTGTTATCGATTTATGAAATTCATCTTAAATCATTTTTAGATATAGAATCTTCTGACGTCTGTGTAGATAATGTTACGGATAAATTGTTAGAATAAGTTGCAATAAAATTTAATTAAACTCATCAAAGAATCTTGGTTGGTTAAGATAGCAGAATTAGATAATTTGTTAAAATAAATTATTTGAGGTTCAAAGTGTTATCGATTTATGAAATTTATCTTAAATCATTTTTAGATATAGAATCTTCTGACGTCTGTGTAGATAATGTTACGGATACATTGTTAGAATAAGTTGCAATAAAATTTAATTAAACTCATCAAAGAATCTTGGTTGGTTAAGATAGCAGAATTGGATAATTTGTTAAAATAAATTATTTGAGGTTCAAAGTGTTATCGATTTATGAAATTCATCTTAAATCATTTTTAGATATAGAATCTTCTGACGTCTGTGTATATAATGTTACGGATAAATTGTTAGAATAAGTTGTAATAAAATTTAAATAAAATCATAAAAGAATCTTGGTTGGTTAAGATAGCAGAATTGGATAATTTGTTAAAACAAATTATTTAACGTTCAGAGTGTTATCGATTTATGAAATTCATCTTAAATCATCTTTAGATATAGAACCTTCTGACGTCTGTGTAGATAATGTTACGGATAAATTGTTAGAATAAGTTGTAATAAAATTTAATTAAACTCATCAAAAAGTTTTGGTAAAAACAGGAGAATTAGATAATTTTTTGAAATAAATTATTTGCCGTTCAGAATGTTATCGATGTATGAAATTCATCTTAAATCATTTTTAGATATAGAATCTTCTGACGTCTGTGTAGATAATGTTACGGATAAATTGTTAGAATAAGTTGTAATAAAATTTAAATAAACTCATCAAAGAATTTTGGTTGGTTAGGATAGGAGAATTGGATATTTTGGATAATTTGTTAAAATAAATTATTTGACGTTCAGGGTGTTATGGATTTGTGAAATTTATCTTAAATCGTTTGGTGATATAGAATCTTTTGACGTCTGTGTAGATAATATTTTGGATAAATTGTTAAAATGTTGTAATAAAGTTTAATTAAACTCAGCAAAGAATCTTTGTAAAGACAGGAAAATGCTGCAATTGCACTCGGAAATAGACTTTATTAGTATATACTCATATACAGATTTTAAATATTACTAAACAATAAATAAAACATTTTATACAAATTCAATATAAAAGAACTAAATAATTAATTTAATCTTAAAGTTTTTATAAAATTTTTAAAAAAAAATTCAAAATAATACTTATTTTTTCAAATAATTCATAGATGTAGAAATTTAAAAAAAATCAAGATCATTGAAAATTAATTATTTAAATAATCGTTTGATTTTCAATAAGTATCCAGGTAAAAAATCAGTTCGTTGTTAAATTTCACCAATCCCTGTTCTTCGGCATTTAATGGTGTTGATCTTTATGACATACAAAGTTATATCGTTTTGCAATATTTCTCTTATACTGAATTGTTTAGAGTTATAGAAACCTCTGACGTCGATGCAAATATTATTTTTTGGATGAATTGCTATAGAGTTTAATTAAATTTAACAAAAGCTCATGATAAAAAATAAGAAATACTGCATTACTAAAAAGTGCAACATAGAAACTATACTTACACTTGGTTAGGAAATATAAAGAATATATTAATCGTATAAATAGATAAGTAAATATTAATTTTAACGCTAATATCTACCTTTGTTAATACTTTCTTAGAATTAAATAGGATATATTTCATTTAATGTTAAATTTTATACTGTATCAAATTTAATAAAAGTTTTGTAAGTAAAAATTTTAGATTTTTTTTTTAGTGAGTAGAATTTATTTTTTTAACATCTTTGGAAAAGATACATCAATGTCACATAAATTTAATAGACACATAAAAAGGTAAACAACATTTAAATGATATTTACATAATTATTTTTTTAACACATGAAATGTACGAACAAATAATTACGACGGTAAAAATATAATAATCGATTAATATAATAATCGATAAAAATATCTTGAGCATTAATTCGCATCAAGCATTCAACATTATTTACGTACGGAGGAGAATAGGGGAGTGTTCAAGTACTATTCATAATAACATAAATGAAGCTTTTTGTCGAAAAATATCTTGAGTATTAATTCGCATCAAGCATTCAAAATTATTTACGTGCGGAGGAGAATAGGGGAGTATTCAAGTACTATTCAGTATAACATAAACGAAGCTTTTTGTCGAAAAATATCTTGAGTATTAATTTGCATCAAGCATTCAAAATTATTTACGTACGGAGGAGAATAGGGGAGTATTCAAGTACTATTCAGTATAACATAAACGAAGCTTTTTGTCGAAAAATATCTTGAGTATTAATTTGCATCAAGCATTCAAAATTATTTACGTACGGAGGAGAATAGGGGAGTATTCAAGTACTATTCAGTATAACATAAACGAAGTTTTTTGTCACAAAATACCTTGAGTATTAATATTTTTCTGAGAAACATCCTTCTTTTCCTATAATTGCTGGACTGATTTACGGAGTTTAAAAAAAAAAAAAAAAAGTGAGACTGCCTAACGGGCAGTAGCTTTTCATGTGTCAAAAGAGAAAGGAAGTCTCGTGACTTTGAAATGAAATCTTTGATCTAAAATCTTTGTTACATCGGAAGTTTTTGAACAATGGTAGTTTAAAATACATTTAAATAAGTCAAGTGCAAGGAAAGTAAGAGTAACCTTTCTCTATTCTTTAATACGGTTATGGTTGTGTTGGGATGTTATTCTAAACAGTGTTACAGTTTAAAGGCGAGTAAGAACTATAAAAGGATATGTTATATGCATTTCAAAGAGTTTGATACATTTGAGATTCGAAATATACCGATGGAAATTTTGATGCGTGATGAAATTTGTTGCAACCATTCGAACGTTTTTCATAAGTTACCAAATGCAATTCAGTACAAAATTAAGACTTTTTGTGTTTTGTTTTCCGCGCATGTGCAGTATGAAAGGATTAAAAAAATATTTCCGTTTTTAACTAAATATTGCTTTAAAAGTTTTCGACAGTTATAGTAAAAACGTAAAGCAAAAATAAATAAATAAATACTTTTTTTAAAAAATATGTTCATATTTTCATGAATATTTAAGCTAGTTTTACGAAAATGTGTTTAGTATACAATATATTTTATATATACAATAATATAATAAGCAAAGTAATTGATGAAAGTTACAATTTCTCATAAATTTCTTAAGTCTGTTATTTCTACATTTTTTGGCATAGGGTATTCAAAAACGCTCTTTTTCGTTCGAAATTTACTGCCAGTCTCACAAACTTCTGGTAGCGTAATACGTCATTGATACATATGAGAAATCGTTTGACCAAAACACCTAAAAAATTCTACGACTTTAAAATCAAAAACTCTACCTGTTCCTTCAATTTTTTTTTGTTGAGAAATTTGTAAAAATGCCTTCCATGTCTCTTGCATTATTATAGAGGTTAGTGTATATATATAAAAAAAATTGAAAATCTGGAATTGGCTAAGATACAATATTTTCTCCAACGTATTAAATATATAAATATTTGTGTCGAAATAGGTGTTCCTATTCCTTTTTTTGAAGATATCTGAATAAAATAATTCGATCATCAATCACCATTTATTTATTAATTATTATTCGTTAATCATCAAATGCGTTTAATAATAAAAAGAAAATCACATGGCTCTTAGCTGAATGTCGTATCATAAATCACGTGACGCATTCAAACTCATGTGCTTCTTAAAAAATTCTTTAAGTGTATAAATTAAATCTAATAAAATAAAAGAAAAGGCTGGCTGCAGGGATAACTTTTGCTGAATGGAATCTTTAAAAAACATCGACAATGGGAGCTCTTTGAGAATTTTTAAGAACTACATGGTATATAACCTAAGCATCATGTGTAACAACATTGCGCCAGCACACAACTCCTCACGTAGGCCCCAAAGAGACATCTATCAGAAAAGTTGCTGTGGCTATGTAGACAGTCAGGATTCTATTAGTGCAATTATGAAGCTCTTTAATGCATAACTTATTACCTAAATATCACCATATCAAATTTTATTTATTTCTCTATTCGCTTAGCAAATAATAAAAAGGAAATCTTATGGCACTAAATTTCGAATTATAAATCATGAGCATTTAAACCCTCGGATTTCATAAACAATTCATAATATGAATGAAATTGAAAAGGAAAGCAATTTCCGTCCAATAGCAATCTTAATCTTTTTCATGATAAGCATTTTACTTAAATATCGCCATATCGGATTTAATTTATTTAATAATGAACCATTATCTCCGTCAAGTAATAAAAAGGAAATCTTATGATTCTAAATTTCGAATTATAAATCACGTGCATTTAAATCTACGTGTTATATAAATAAATGAATAAAACAACTGTAATAAAATAAAATAGGAAGAAATTTACATTAAATAAGTAATCTTAATCTTTTTCACGATACTTGAATTCACAACCAGATTTATTTCAGAACTTTTAAGAACTGCATGTATATCACCTAAGAATTATGTATTGTGACATTGTGGAATTCTGAAGTTCATCTTTACATGGTATTTTACCTATATATTGCCTATTAATTAATGTAATTATTTATTATTTGCGCCGTCAAATGATAAAAAATCTTATGATTCTTAGTTAAATTTCGAATTATAAACCACTAGTATTTAAATCCATGTGCTCCTTAAGCAATTCTTGAAATAGATAAAATAAATTTAATTAGAAAGGAAGCAACTTCTTAGTATCTCTAACAATTTACACAATACATGCGCTAACAATGGGAGTTCTTTGAGAACTGCATGACATGTTACCTTAGCATCATGTGTAACGCCATTGTTCCAGTAAAATTATGAAGTTTCTTTTCCCTGTCTGGTTAAACTCAAATATCCATCACAGATAATACCTACTGCCATCAGAGGTCGTTTGTCTAGGTAATCAAGGCTAGAATGATACGAAATGAAAAGTTAAAAATCACAAGTTTTCATTGCCGGGTCATGCTTGTAATCAGCGTGATAAAGATGATGGAGAAGAAAGGCAACCATTTTCATGTGATTTATGAAACGTTTAACGTTCCGCAAAGCATGTGTTCTTACAGGAAATTTAGCTTCTTCATCTAATAACTGTGATTCTTTATTTTGTTATGTAACAATTCAAATTTACGATAACAATGCTGTAATTATTTATTTTATTGAGCCCTTTTAAGTTATATTATGTCTAACTAGTCATTTATTTGAAGAAGGTTTGAATTAAAGAATTCATCTTAAATTGATCGCGATTTTAGTTTGAAATGTTTCAAAATATAAAAAGTAAAAGTTCCCTAAAGAATTAGTGTCTTTTCCCCCTCAGTGGTTGAGAAATAAATCATAAAAGACGATGATCAGCCATTTTCATATTTCATGATATGCTATGTTCACAATTTAATAAATAAAGAGTTGAGTATTTTCTGAATTATGCTTGTTTTCTAAAACCAAAATAAGTTGTTTAAGGCATCATAGCTGGAAGAATTCTTTTTCATTTCTAAGGGCAATACGAATTACAAAGAAAGGGTAATACGAAAGAATAAATAAATAAATGACCTACAGGGGAAAATGGTACATGTAAAACACTGATGGGGTGGTATGCTCGAATTCATTGTCCCATAAGTTCTCTGACTTGAAGCACATTGACGTCTCAGCTATGTAATGTAATGTAATATACATCGGTGGAGATGGGCACGATTCTTGGACTCAGCTATATTGCAGACAGGACAATTTGGAGTTGTGTAGATGCTGATACGATGGAGATGTTCACTCAAACAGTCATGATCCGCCAAGAGAAATCTGTATAAGTTCTTTCCAAAACTTGGCTTTAACGCTGTTTCTCGAAGCTCTGTCGCCAAGGAAAATAAAAAAAGTCATAGTTTAAGTGCCTTTATAACTATAAGCATTGCGATGATTTTAAACTATATATATATAATTTTGTCTGAAGAATTATCTGCGCTTCAGAACAGACAAATAATTTAAATATTTTAAAAGTTATTCCACTTTTTTAAAAAATGCCAATTTTGCGTCATTTTTCCACCTAGAAGAAAATTATGAAAATCACTATTTTATTCTCAGTTTTTGCGAACTTTTATAAGCCCAATTAATTCAGCATTGTAGTAATTTTTTAAATATTAAAAAATTAGACCACAAACCCTTTTCATATTCACAAAACTCTAGCTTTTCTCCATATTGACGTATTGCTCCATTTTTAAAATAAGCGTAAACAGCGTTGGCTTTAGATAGGCTAAACTTGACCTAACAGTCATGAGTGACAGTAGAAAACTCATAGCAGTTACAAAAATAGCATATTATTCGCAAAGAAGGCATAATTTCAAATTACGACGAAACCTTCAAAAAACAGCCTTAATTCGGTATAGTGTTTCTTCATAATATGTATGGCATGCAGTTTTACTGAATTGCAAGATGTTTTAGAACATGTTTATTAGAGAACTTTTGAGTCTTTTTTTGCGAGAAAAAAAATCAGCCAGCTCGTTTCCAAACATGCCACATACGCTTTACTTTTAAAGTAAACCTCTGCAAGTACCTCTAAATCTAAGAGGCATCATACGAAGAGGGGAATGAAACCGAACTGTAATGGTCTGGGTAGAGGATGGGTATTAGAAAACGGGACCATGGATAGAAGAGTTAGGGCGCAATTCAAAAACTCAAGAAAATCAGTT
Organism: Parasteatoda lunata; assembly: GCA_949128135.1. Lineage (NCBI taxonomy): Eukaryota > Metazoa > Arthropoda > Arachnida > Araneae > Theridiidae > Parasteatoda > Parasteatoda lunata. Next base: position 62,900,745 of record OX421979.1, on the reverse strand, counting down.
TTTAGTAAACTATTAATTAAATGTTGACTGAATTTGTTTTCTATGCGTTTGAAAAACAGCTGAAGTAAAAAAAAGAAAACTCTTTCTTAAAAGGACAATTGTTACGGTTAAAAGAAAGAAAGTTACGATTAATTCTTTATTAACTCCTTTAGGACCGCTTTAGCACGAAAACGGTCTTCAAGTTTCGTACGCATCTGGTGAAACTTAAGAAGTGGTTCCATTTCGTATTAAAGAAGCGAGAAATATCTTAGAGTTGATGTCACTTTAAAATTAAAAATCAAATTCACTGACTCTAGATTCATTTAACTATTAAAATATTCTAATGGTGTAAAATCTAAAATAGGGCAATTTTGTATCTTAATATTACAAGGACTTTTTAAATTTTTCTAAATGCGGACGAGCTCTGGGTCTTTTATGGACTGTCAATCGTGTGATTTTCGGTTGAGTAGATTGGATTTAAATTATTTACTTCAAAATGATAATGTGTCGAATTGATAATATGTCTGTTCATCAGATTGTGGAGTTAGCTTTTCGAGCTGTTGTATAAATTATATAACAAAAATTTCTGTATGTTGTTTTAAATAGTTGCGTTGTACTAAATAGAATGGGGATTTTTTAAAAAAAAATATTTTTAATTTGTTTTTTTACCGGATTTATTTATTGTTTAGCTTTAGCAGCCATAAAAAGTTATTGGTCTTATGTTTACGTTTTTCAAAATTACACAAAACATGAAAGAGTTATTTTCATATTTTGAATACCTCATTATACAAAACTATTGCACACCTTTCCAGAAACCTACTGTTTTCAAAGCCAAGCCAATTTATGACACCCATTGCAAAAACGATGGGGGGTTTAAGATTGCATCTTGCCCAACAAGGGTTTAGATGCTATAAGGAAATGCCAACCAAAATCTGTTTCAGTTTCTTAAAAGAACTTCTAGAAATAATAAGCAATGTACTTTAGTCAGATTTATTTTTATATTTACTGTTTTTTTTTCTTCTTTTTTTTTGAGAAATCAATGATCAGTTATTTTAATAGAAAGGGTAGTTCTAGAATGTTTTCCGAAAGTGTGAAACTTTTAGATAATAAAAATTTACATTAAGGGTAAATATGTTGTTTTCTTCGAAAGTTTGATCGAAAGAAATGTCATAAACATTTTTTTTTTTTTACTTTTAGCCAATAAATATTCTCTTCAAGGCTAAAAATAATTTGTAAATATTTTTTTTAAATACGCATTTTTTGCTGTTTTTAACCCTTTGACGCAGAATTTTCATTAAAACTATTTTTCATTATTTTGTATTTATTTTGATCAAAGTACCGTCAAACGGGTGACTATGTGCCACTTTTTGACGTTTTCGCGTCATAATTCCTCTAATTTTTCACCTATCGGGTTGATTATTTAATGCAACATAATTACACATCTTAACTTTCAATTTACATATTAAAAATGATTCTAAGATACCATGGAGGGGAGATATAATTTTTTCTTAATGGCACTTACTCACCCCGCACATGGGGGAGACGAAGTGCCACGCATGTTTCTTCCTTTTAAATCTATTAGAAACGATCGCTGGCAACTTCTCACCCTTCAGAATTCATCTCCTTATCATTTTAGCTATTATAAGTTAATTTTTTTATGAGTATACCTTCAAATTGTAAAATAAAAAAGGCCATACATATGGAGAAATGCTATTTATTAAAGAAACTCTTCAAAATGTTTTTCAAAATGACTCAATTTATCAAACGAAACGTAAACTACAAATTTGAGATAGAAATTCTCTCTTCAATCAATCCGAATTTAGAATAACCTGAAATTTGTTGCCCTTTTGGTAGAGGTTCAGGAGGACAAATCTTCTTGAGTATTTATTTCTTTTTATTCCACAAAACATCCGGGGTGTCAGGCCACTTCCAGAATTGTCCACTTTTCTAAAGGCATTTCACTCATGTCTCGTTGCTACTGTCGAAATCAGAAATCATTTGACCCGGGTACATTTTTCCTTTATATTTTACTGTAACAAAGTCAACTTGCACAGGGCCAGTGTTTTTTGCGTCATTGACTGACTCACTGCTTGTCAACGGATGACCAGAGACTGTCGTAGATGGGTGGTCAACATCTAGGACATCAATGGCTGTCTCTCCACTTAAACAATAAACACTCTAGAATCTAAAAAATGACCAAAACACTGCAAAACTTGATGGCACCTAGTCACCCCACACTTCATCGAAAATTGAATTAAGGGTTATAACTGGTAAACAAAAAATCATTTTGAAACGTCGAAGCGTGTAGAACTTCTTTGACAGTTTGGTGACAAAAAACTGAACTTATCTTTTTTCTGGCTGCTTCCGAAATATGATTACCAGACCACACTTCTTTTCCAGATCACAACACCAAAAATCCATGTCGATACAAACAATGATAGGTTACAATCTAGGTTACAATTTGATTGGTGTAGTACCCCAGTTAAAATCGCCCTACTATCCCGCTACCTAGCGGTAGTTTTCCTTTTTCGATCGGTTCCTTCCTCTGGCGCCATCAGCCGCTTGAGTTCGAAAATCCAGGATGGCACTAAGTATGGAACTTAGTCACCCGGTTGACGGTAAGTGCAAAACATTATTTTTGGCATTTAATTAATTTATGGTAATGAGCATGAAATTATAAGATAATTACATATATTATATGATTAATGAAATCTTATAATTATGAAATTATATGATAATTATAGCATGAAACACCCTTTTTAGCGTTAAAGGTAAAATAATAAAGTCATGAAACATCACAAAATATTTTTATTTGATACGTTATAAAACTCACATCGAATACCAGTTATTTATTTGAGCTTTTCCAACGCTTATTTATAAACAAGTCTAAATCAAGTGAGATGCCAAGAAAGTGTTTGAATCCTATTGTTGTATGATACATTATCAAATTGTAATTCAACACAAATTATAACTTGAGCTTTGACTAGCGTTACCTTTAACGCAGTTAAAGGTAACGTGGTTCCCTTCCAAATAATAATCTTTTGAATTTGCATTCATTTGCAGTTATTTAGATTTTAAAAAAAACAGTTATTTGAAATGTCTCTACTTTATTAAATTAATAATTGATAAGTTTTTGAATATGAATGAAATTTTTTTTTTAAACTAAATTTTTTGGAATTTATATTTTAGTACAAATATAATTCCGATAATATAACAAATATTTTTAGTAACTATTAGGCTGTTTTTTTAATTAAAAAATACCAAAATATATTTTTGCTTGCTGTTAGAGAGTCAGAAAATGGACACCGGTGTCTCTTTTGTGTCAAAAGGTCAACTCCAAAAATTGTTGGGAATGTATTGTTAAGTATCACAATTAAAATTCTTGTAAAATATCTAACATAAATAAAATCTAAGTAACGAAACTTTACCTCCTAGTTTGGTATTAGAAGCAAAATTAAACCGCCTACATATTTACTGCAGTTAAAAAAAAAAAAACATTTTTTAAAACATCATAGCTATCATCATTGACAAATATTTTTATCTGGGTGGCTGAGACTGAATGGCTATTTTTTTCCATCTTGAAGATAAAGACGTCATCAAAATTTTTTTTTTTTTAATTTTAAGTTTATATCACGTTTATTGTGCTAACAATAAACGTGATATAAATTACTGTGGTAATCACGTTTGTGCGCAAAATAAAAAAATGAACCCTTCTAAGTAACTTTTGATCTAATGATCGGATCTTTACGTTCTTTGACTTAAGGGTTAAAAATTCGATTTTTTTTCCAAATTCGATCTCTCAGGAACTACTCGATCGTTTTGGTTCACACTTTGCATTTTGCCATTTAAAATTGCGTTCTTTATAATGATAAAAAAAATTTTATACCTTACAATTTAAATTTTGTTTGACTATTATTAACTAAAAAATAATAAATATTTAATAAAAGTAATATTTTGCATGGAATTATCTTTGAATAAACGAATTTAATAGCTATGTGTAAAAATTTTTGATCAGCTAAAAAAACTACTCGAGATAAGATGAAATAAATGTCCAAACTTTGGACCTCTCTCCTGATCAAACTATGCGACTACCTCCAATAATTTGAGGGCCAGAAATCCGAATACGCTAAAAAAAAGTATGTTTATCCAGAATGTTAAGTAAGTTCTTGTGTTTGATAATTTCGTAACTTAACCCTTTGCACTCGAAGTTCTTTCAGCTGTTAAAAAAATGGACGCAACCACTAACATTTTGAAAGATTTTTTACAAACTTACATTATAATACCCGGAAATCGCTGAATGAAGTGATAACTAAACATTACGGTGAAAAATATTTCACATTTAGAGTGGTGGGTAATTTACAGGTGCCAATCACCTCTCGAGTGCAAAAGGTTAAAATATCGTCTGCACTAATTAATTTAAACTAACTAATTTATTACCATCTCCACTAATTAATTTACGACCAGCTTTTCTTCTTTTCCGTCTCGCTCTCAGCCACGTCCGCCTCAAACCTTAAATATTGAATCCTAGAATGTGAAATGACAGGTTTGTTGTAAATAATATTTGACTAGAATCTGAAATTTAAGTCAAACGTCACATTTTACTTTTTACAGGTTTCCACAAAAGCTTTTATTAAACACTTTGCTAACTGTCAAGAAATGAAGAATTCCATCGAGTAAAATAAGATTCAGCAAATCATACTAAAAATTTCTGTAGAGATCGAGTTTTCTTGAGATTATTATTAACTACAACACATAAAAGTTAACCAGGAAGCTCTAGCACCTCACAATGTTTAAAGTGGTAACAAACTAGCAATTAAAATAATTGTTTAATGTTATCACCACTTAAGAACTTAATATTACGGTTCGCAAATCTAATATACGCGTTTTAATTAATTACATAAAGCAGTTTTCAAAATCATAATAAATCGAATTTATTAAACCAAAATAAAACCATAAATCGTAATATTCGCCTCTATTTTAAATATTATAAAGATATCCTATTTAAATTAAATTATACTCGATTTCGTCTTCATTGTTATTTTACATAAATAATTAAATAATAACCAAAATATTAAATAAATAATGGTTAATAGTTTAGATATAAATATAATGATACGTTTCACAATCCATTACTGGTTTAAAAAATTTAAATTCTCGGAACCCTTATGAACCTTTCATAGAACCTTAGAGTTCCATCGATCACCATTTGAGAACATCTTTACACTCAGTCTCTAAACTACGATGCAGGATAATCAATGATCAATCACTAATCAATCACTGATATGATTTGGAGGGTACTCATTTTCAACTTCCTTCAAAAGAAAGATGGTAATGCAAATACACAAATTTTATTTTATGTAACTGGTAGATATATTTTTAATATCATTATTTCTCAAATAGTTATTTGCACTCTTGGGATATATTAAAAGTGTATATTTAAATAGGAATTTTGGAGAATAAGACAAAGAATTGCGTTTATTTAATACTTTTAAAGTATTTACATATTTTTTATAGTTTTTTAAAAAAAAAAAAAAAAAAAAAAAAAAAATTTAAAAAAAAAAATTTTAATTGTAGAATTGGAGAGATTTAAGAGAAATCGTTCTCTAGAGCAGCGTTTCCCGATTTTTTACGGCTACGGAACCCTAAATGATCGACTTTCTTTCGGTGGAACCCCAAGTTAACCCCTTTAGTGGGTCATTTAATTCTAGTAAAGGTAAATTAAAGAATTTTTTGAATTGAAATTCATATAAGAATAGTAATTGATATAAAAAAAGAATAACTCATTTAGTTCATAAAAATTTTATCTAAATTTTAATGCCATTTTTTGGTGGTAAATATATTTACCACGACCATTAGGAACTCATTGACTTTTATTTTTCTTTATTTATAAAATAAATTTTATAAATGCTACAAACTTCAGATGGAATTATGCATTTTATACGTTTTCTTATACTAAAAAATGGTTGTCAATTTTATTCATTAACTCTTCAAGACAGTTAAAGTTATTAACAAATGGAAACCTAAATTAAAAGTAGTAGAAAAGTTAACATGGATTTTAAAAATTGGTGGTAAGTATACTTACCACGTCTTTAGAAAGGGTTAATAAATAAAATTAGTAGCTGAGAATATACTGACAAAAAGAATTACAAATTATTTAAATCATACTTAATGTGATCATATTTAATTTATCTTAATCATTATCAATGATAAATTTAAAACAATAAGTTTTATGTTAAACACCATTTGCGAACCGCTTTGGTGGAGAACTAAAGTAGAAAGTTGACACCAAATAGAATTTTTAAAAATCTTTTAACAGAACATATGAACTCGTCCAACAGTCATTTATCTTTTTATATACCTGTTAAAATTATTAATGGGTAGCAGTGGACGAAAATGTTTTGACTGTAATTTATTTGAGTATTAATGCATAACTTCAGCTACTACTAGGAGATTTTCTAAAACCACGAAAATTCCGTAGCTGTTGGATGGTATGCTGCTCAAATCAAATTTGGATTTGAAACTGTAAAGGCTTCTTTATCCTAAGACCAATCCTAGGACCGATAAAGGCTTCTTTATCCTAAGACCAATCCTAGGACCGATAAAGGCTTCTATCAAAAGAATATCCTAAAACCTTCGAAGAGCAACTCTAATATACGCTTTGCTTGCCTGGTGCAACCTACTCTGCTTGAAAAATTTCAAGATGCAGAAATAATTCTACTAAAATCAATTAAAGCCAGATGGTTCATACGCAGCAAAGGAATACATTGCCATTTAAAAATTTTTTAATCTTCATCAACGTACAGTCGCTAAATTACATTCTAACTTATTTTACAAGGCCCAACAATTTGATATGTTACCAGACATTCGATATGTTCTGTTTGATATGTTACCAGAAGACATCAGTACACGCCAGATAATTTCTATAGTGATGCATCCCTCTCCAAGATACAGAAAACAAAAATTAAAAAATTCTCTTATGCATAGAGTGGCAAAATGCCTCTTTTTTACTTCATTTGTATTCCTAACACCACAATGTCTACTACGCTGGAAGTTCATCATGAATGGAGTAAAGGCAGCAAGCTGTCTCACGCGCTCAATTTCATATGAATATTTCAGGGTAAACTGCATCCTAAACTTTCATAAAATAATTATTTTTTCTTCATATTCTCCCATTCTAGAATACTGCTGCAGAAGTTCAACGTACCATAGTGATGTTCAAAGTATCTCTTTAAAAGCATTGACTAAGCATTTCGTTGGACTAATTTAATATTTTCTAGAGTTTCCAACCACTTTAATTTTGAAATATCGCAGTGGTTAATTTTAAATCAAATTATAAAAATTTATATTATAAAAGTGTTGCGGTAAACAGAGCGTCTAGTTTCTCCAAGATAAATATTACGATTGAAATCATTTGAGTTACCAGTTATTTTCTTCTAGAAGTAAGTTCATAGGTTGAGTAAAAAAATCATTAATACAGACGTGTTTGATAAAAAAAAAAAAAAAAAAACAATCTGTCTACATACGTTATAAAATATACTCAAACATAAGTGAAGGTTACCTATTACGTAGATATAGAAATCAGAAACCTCTAGCGAAAGGAAAATTTTTTCTCTTGCATATAACCAGGGGTCTGTTTAGAAGAAATTTGGGTCCGTTAACGGATCCTTCACAAAATATCTTTTCATAAAAATGGACCCTTCACAAAATATTTTAACTTAAAAACGGACCCTTCACAAAGTTGTTTATCTTTATTATTGTTTTGTTAATGGAATAAACCCTTCCCAGGGGGGCGGGGAAAAAGAAAGACAGATGTATACGAACTAAGCTTTGTCTTCAGCAGACGCTTCTTCCTTTATTTGTCCGAAATGGATATTCTGCGTTCAGCAGAATATTCATTTCTACCAAATATTTGTGTGTTCTAACAAATATTTGTGTGTTCTACCAAATATTTGTGTGTTGCATCTCTAATTTAGTAGCAGCTATTGCTGTTTATTTTTGAAAATTGAAATTTTTATTATTGTAATTTTCCAGTGTTGAGCATAATCTTGTATCTATTTACAATTTAAAAACTCCTTGAAAAAGTTTTTCGCAATAACAGGACCCTATTTGCACAAAAGCAGGACCCTGGTTGAAAGAATGTGACTTAACGTTTATTTTATATTCACACATTACGAGTAATTTTTTCATAATTTTACAAAAACGAACCTTTCACAAAATGTCTGGACAGACCCCTGATAACGTTGTCTAACCAAAGCGAAGAAAGGATTCGTATTTGAACCTTAAACGCGGATGGAATACCGGTGCCTCTTTTATAAATATTTTTTGTGACCCTTTAATTACAAGCAAAAATATATAATGATAGTTTTTAATTTAAAAAAAAAAAAAGAATTCAATGGTTACTAAAAAAACCTATTAGATCATCAGAATTATATTTATACAAAAACATAAAATTGAAAAAGAGCAGTTTGAAAATTTTCTTCTTCAAAGAGTTATGAATGATTATGTAAATAAAAGAAATTTCAATGATGAATAATTGTTTCTATTGTATCGAAGTAACTGCAAATAAGTGAAAAATAATGGTTTGGAAGAGAGGCGTGTTTGGAAAATTTTATCTCTAACTCAGAAAAAGATATCGCCGTTTCATGCTGTCATCAATTATTAAAATGTTAAATGTATTATTTTTCACTTATATTTGCTTCTTTTAATAAAAAATCTGCGTCTAAGGGTTAAATAACTGCGAGACTTTCTATAAGGATTCTGAACTAATAGAACTGATGAACTTATAGCGAAATCGCAGAGCTGAGCTGTATGAAATATTTTGCACCTGAGGCCGCTTGCGACCCTTTTCCCATTCATCTTCAACTTGAACTTCGTGGTGTTTCAATGAGATAGTGGAATGCAAATGAAGTAAAGGAGTATTCTTGTGTATAGATGATCGATTATTTTAACTGTAGTTATATGCAGTAGGGTGATAAAACCATAATGTAGAAAATGCGAAATCGCAACGCTACATATCGTAGTGATATAAAAAATTATCTTAGGAAAAAGCGGTAGTTCATGCGTATGCGTTAAGTAATAAATACAAACACACAGAAGTGTCTGGAAGAAATAATCCGTCTGTATGTTATTAAATATACCTAACTGCGAAACAGAAGGTCACCTATTACGTAGATATAGAGATCAGAAACCTTTAGAAAAATTAATTTTTTTTCTCTAATGTAACGTTATCTAAACATAATGAGCAAAGAATTCGTATTTTAAGACAAAAATAACCCCAAGGCTTTCTATAAGGAATATACAAGTTAAAGCTCGTTCAACGAACTGTAGTTAACTTTCTCCAATATTCTCTCTCGGTATGAATTACTAAATGAATGACGTAGAAAGAGGCCCCTTTTTAGGGGATCACCTCGAGTAAAAAATAAAATAAAAATTATTACGCCAAATGTAAACAAACATGTAACAGGTTATGCCATAGGCAATCTTGAAAGGGAGAGTTCTATGAGACGCATACCAAACATTTTCCAGGCATCTTACATGAATGATTTTGACTTGTTCTTAAATGAATATTTGAAAAGCTCAAAAGAATAATTGGTGCTAAATCATAGATTATAATGTACGATACCAAAATATTTATATGATGTTTCATCACTTTATAATAAAGTTATTATTTAGAATTTGAAGCGAAAAATCGAATTCAAACATTTTCTTGACATCTCACTTGACTTTGACATGTTTATGAATAAACATTCGAAAAGCTCAAACGAAAAACTGGAACTCATTGTAAGCTTGTTGATATTCATTATAAAATATCTGAAAGATGATATCTAAATTTGATATTTTAATCATTTTGTAGTAAGGATATAATTTAGAATTTCATGTATAAGCATATATAATCAAAAAATTATATTCTACGATAATTAAGGGCTTGAGTTTCTCTAGTGTTTTGGAAAGAAATCCCACTTTTTTTACTTAAAGAGCTGCCCCAAAACCAGATTCAAGTGTTATCAGATTCAATAAATCAGGGCAAGCCCATCAGGGCTTGTTCTGACAGTTCTAAGTCAAATCATTGTTAAAATACTTCAGGATAGATGGAATAAAGTTAGCAGCGAGGCCCCAGGTGCCAAAGATAGTATCATTTCGCGGTGAATCTGTTAAAGAATTGACAAAATGAAACAAAATAATGCAAGATTTAGTTATACAACTTAATAAAAAGATTTTTTGAAAGCGGAGCAGCCGACATCCCTGCATATATATATTAAAAAATCTTTTTTGATATCCTTGTATATATATATTAAAAAATCATTTCATTGGTAACAGTTGCAATAATTTTGGCAATAACTAAACGATATATTAATACCATATAAAAAAATACTTCCTTTTACTCATTAAATTACATAATGTTATATAAATGCTTTTTCATAGGTGAGAAGAATGTATTTATAACTTTTTCCAGGAATGTTTCTCGTGTATTTTATCAGTATGCTTATTCCTTTGAATTCAGGGTGTGTCATCTATAATGTTGAAGATCAATCTTTACTCTTGTTGGGATTCTTAATGATTTTGTTGACCTTGTTAATGACCCTAAATCGTTATTTGCGGCAGAAATTTTAAAGAACGGAAAATTATTTAAAAAATTGTGACGCATGAGGCTTTATAAATTACGTGTAATTAAAATGTGTTTTAATTATTAATCACATTAAATTTTAATATTTGTGAAAACTTGATACATTATGTATTTAGCATATTTATAGCTAGCTCAGAAAAAATATTCGGCTTCTAATACCAAAGAAAAAAACCGCTTTTTAAAGTTCGCTGTACCACTTATGGTAATATGAGCCAAAAGATGCCAAAAATAGGTGATAGTAAAAAAAAAAATCAAATATCTATAATACTGTTTTCAGATTATTATTAAAACTGAATTAAGGGAAAACTTTCGTATCAAATATCTGTCATTGATAAATTAATACATAGTGACAGATAGGAAGGAATACTTAAATTAAGAAATTACGTAATAAGAAGCTAAGTTTCAACCACTCTTTTGTTTTTAAAACTTACATATGATCGATGCTTTCCCTTTAAATTTTAAGTACTGGCGAATTCAATAAATAATTATAATCCCATGAACAAATATGCTGCTAAAGAAATTGTTTGGCTGATAGTTTTATCTTTTCTTTTTTTACCCTGATTAAGAACGTTTCGTGCTTACTCACATATGTGACGGTCGGCGTGAAAGGATGCTACACGAAAATTTATTATATACCACTTCACGATCAGACCCATAATGACATAGGCTTGGTGTCATTAGTAGTCGTAAACCAAAATTGGGTCTGGTGTTCAACGACGGTAATAAATATAAATAAATAAATACGTCGGGTGTAATGACAGAGACAATCAACTCAAAAACACACTTCATTGCAAAACATCCTTCTGAAGAGAGTTAGGTGGCTTCAAAGGAATAGTGACATACATACAGATCGAAAAATTTATCAATATTTCGTAATGCAGAAACTTCTTTGCCCTTGACTACAATGCTACACACTTCAACAATATTTTTAAAATCTCAAAGATGTCCCACTTAGATTTATTCCTTGTGAGTGATGCAGTATTAATCATTCAACATCACCTGAAAAGTCGACCGGCCTGTGTAGGGGTCAGGGTACTGGCCTTGCATCAGAAAGGTTCCGGGTCCGAATCCCGGGCAAGGGTGGATGTTCCTTCATTCTCTGTGCTATCTGTCCTTACTGTGGGAGCAATGCTGGCCCACCTAATTTGGTGCCCTGAAAGAATGGCCAACAAATCTGCCTTTGGTGCTAGTATGACGAAAAGCCGTTCTCCTGCTGGGTATTGAAAAATCATCAAAGTCATCTCCATCTGTATATAGTCATCATTTGTATACAGTTCTCATTTGATTCTCTAACGTATTTTATCTTTAATCTTCTAAATTTCATCTTGCTCAACCAGCAGCGGAGTGCTAATTATTCTATCCTCCTCATCATTGCTCCCCGTTACCTTATTATTCTACCACGTAGCCCAAACTTTCACGATGACTGGAAAAGGGCAAATGAGATCTTAGATACTCCGTTCCTACTTTATGATTATTACCATCATACCAATAAGCATGCCAGGCAAAAGTGGATTAATAAGTCCCCCTTTCATGATAAATCCAAAATTCTAATTTTCTTAACCCTTTCTAAAACCGTAGTAAGTATACTTACCACCAATTTTTAAAGTCCACTTTTCAACCACTTCCAATTTTGTTAATAACTTCAGCTTTCTTGAAGAGCGTTTGAATAAAATTGGCAACCATTTTTTAGTATAAGAAAACGTATAAAAGTTATAAAATGCACGATTCCTTCTGAAGTTTGTAGCATTTATAAAATTTATTTTATAAATAAAGAAAAATAAAAGTCAATAAGTTCCTAATAGGTCGTGGTAAATGTACTTACCACCAAAAAAAAAAAATGGCATTAAAATTTAAATTAATTTTTTATAAGCTAAATGAGTTTTTCTTTTCTTACATCAATTACTATTCTTATATGAATTTCAATTCCAAAAATTCTTTAACTTACCTTTACTAGAAATAAATGGTCCACTAACTAAAGGGTTAAACCTGGAAGTTATCCAGTTAATTGTTAGCAAAGTAGCTTTATTATTTTAAAAATTACTTAAGTTATGATTTTACTCCTAGTAACATCTTTGCCAATGGTGGTCCAGGGAATAGAGTACTTGATTCCCAATGAGGTAACCCGGGTTCGAATACTATTGATGGCTGGTTGATTTGAATTCTGCACCCGGCTCTAACCGACCATAGTCAACGCTTCCTATAACTGAAAGCCTCCACACGGTTTTTTATAGGTAGTCCCATCAGACCACTGTGAAGAATATCCATTTTCTGAACGAGTCACTTAATACAAAACCTAGTTAAAATAAGAAAGTGGTAGCAAATATATCTCAAAAAATTTGTTTTATTATTGAATATTATTGGTTTGCCTTATTCACTTGTCAACCACTATAGATTCAATTCTCAAATATATATGATGAATTTCTCTCAATTACTTTTATAAAAGGTTTTGGGTTCATGCGCACAACTGGTTCACTTTTTAAATAGCCTGCGCGGACTACTTATATAAGACCGTGTGGAGGCTTTCTGATGTAGGAGGTGATGCCATAGTGTTGACATAAAATTATTCTCAGTGGTAAACAGATCATGGGTTAGAGTCCCCTTGCCGTCTGGAAACGTAAGGAGGTTATCGTGGTTTTCCTCTCAATTGTGACGCAAATTTGGGTTACTTCCATTAAAACGTCCTCTCCAAAGACAAATTTTCCCCAATGCTTGATCCACGAGTTCCCTTGTGTTCTGGATTGGGCTATAAATTTCGGGGCTGCGGAGTTGAATACTAGTAGTCGTAATCCCATAATCGGGTCGGCTGTTCAACGACGTTTATAAAATAAAATAAAATGGCTGCGCAAAGCAGTAGATTTTGCTTCTTTTGATAAACGCGCACACTATTATGTTTTTACACATAAAAAGTATATCATTGCAAACTAACGTTGCGTAAGTCTTATAACCTTAGAATGAAAGAAGTAACGGTTAAATGATTGCTTCATGCTTACATAATATAAACTTTATTTCTGAATGAATAGTAATACTCAACCTTGACCATTGCGTACTTAATACACAGAAAACTAAGACTTGTTTTAATTAATGTTTTTATTTTGTTCCTAAATAAACAATTTTACTTGAAAGAAAGTTTTGAAGAATCCTAGTTTATTATTATTGTAGTTTATTGCTATTGCATTTTGTTGCTATTACGGTTTTGTTCAGTAACACTTTATTATTAAGTTAATCTTAACGGAACTGCCCGTAAAGCTATAGAAATACGTCTGTAAAAAGTTTTATAGCTTTTCTGCGTGACTTTCACTTTATGTATCCCATTCGAAATCTTGATGTTATTTACTTTCGTCATATACTTCTTTGTTGTGTATTGAATGTCCTAAACCTAAATTTTTTAAAGGGAACACACACACAAAATCTAAACAAATCTGAAAATTTAATTTCACCACTTTTCTTTATTGATTTTTCCCTGAAGATTTACGTAATAAAATATTTGATTCCATAGAAAAACGACATCAAAAATTTGAAGAAAGAAATTGAAAAAGCAACCAAGAGATAGTAATTAGGGTGTTTTGAAAAAACTTTAAAATTATTTTTTTTAAAAAACTACTTTTATTTCTTCTTTGTTTTCGAATTTACATGTTTTATTTCTTATTTGTTTCGATCTAATGTTAGGATTTATAAATTAAATTTATAATCATGTCTATACACCATTATTTGAAAATAAATTAAATATACTATTTATGCTTGAACTAAAAGTCAGCATACAGACGAATGACCCCCATGGCTATACTTAGTCGCAAGATACCTCACCAATTAACTTGCAATTTTTTTTATAAAATTAGTTCTGAAGTTTCCGCACAACGATAAACGAAATGAAAATCTTTTTAGTTTATGTAAATACTTCAAAGTATGTATATTTTTCAAAATTTTGCCTGCCACTTTTAAATAATTTCCAAGCACTTTGAAATATTAGGTCTGAAATGGCCATGCACTGATTATTAAATACTGGAGTTCATATGAATAATTGTAATTTTTTTAATTCCCTGTAACCGTAAAAACTCTTAATGTCCCATGAGAAATTTTTAAAAAACAATAAAAAAATGCATAAATAGTTAAAAAGTGTCAACTTAATTATTTTGATTTCATAAATTTATTTCGGAGAAAAATAAAGACCATAACGCTTTACAAAATACATTAAAAACATAAGCAATCAAATTTTGATCGAAAATAATAAGTTTCAACACTTTTTAAAAATAAAATGCTAGACTAATTAGTTGCAATTTTCTCATTAAAAGGTACTTTTTCGACTAAAAATACAAAAAGGGGTGACCTGTTTTCTTTTTCTTTTCTTTTTTCAGTTTACTATTTAAAGAAAATATAAAGCTTGTTTTTTTTCTTTAATATGAATGACTTGAAATGTAGGTTCTAGTGGTAGCTACGATTGACCAATTGAAGAGATAATAAACAATAAAAATGAATTGAGTATCTACCTTTTACATTTGCCTTTTTACATTGTTAGTCGACTGTGGCATCCCTGTTGTTTACAGGGGTCCGGAAAACAGAATAAACTAGCAGTAAAACATTTTCTTCCTAGTTAGTTCTTTGCAAGTAATAAATATCCGTGACTACCAGTTTTTTTCTTCTCTTTTCCGGGACATACAGATCCCTTAATAAATCTGGCTTGCGGTGTTATTTCAGGTTTGCTGGGTGAATCCCGTACTTAGTCGGTATCCTCCGTAGGTTTTGTTGTCGGCAAGATAGGGACGTCATCTGTTGAGTTATGTTGGCTAGAAGGACAGCTGTTTGTAGACATGAGTGTAGAATTATCTTCTATTGTTTTGACTGCATTTTGCTTTTTCTTCTTTTCTTTGCTGGGGGTTCTGTATTATTGCTAATATTGATGTCCGCGTCAGTTTCTGTATTCGGTGTTGTATTCAGGTTTTCATCTTTATTTTCCATGGTTATGTCTTCAGTGCTTGATGGATTAGTTTCAGTTATTATTGATTCGACTTGGATGGATTTTTTAATCATTTATCCTTGCTTTCTTCTGCTTGATTCCTCTTCCATCTGACGTGATAAGCTGCATTTGTCAGTTTTAGGAATTATGAGTATTCATAGTTTCCAGGGTAACTTGATCTTATCTGAGAGAGCAGTTTGCTAAGTAATTTATCTAAACGAATCAGCTCCTCTGTATCAAATTGAGTGTAAAATTCTACAACATCGTCAATATGTTCAAGTTCAACTGGTGGAAAATATCTTTTTGATATCCCTCAGATAGCAATGATTTCTTCTAATGACGTGGATTCTTTGCAATGCGACGATGAATTACGACCAGAGAGTGAGACCTTTCCACCACGAGCTGTTTTATGGTACAGCATGACTTGAAAAATAAAATGGCGGGCTCAAAATCCAGACATCAAAATGGTCAGTTGTCAGTATTGTCTCTCCCGACTCCGGAATCTGACGAGATCAAAATCAGTATATCACTCACCTGGTAACATTCATGATAATCAGCATCAATTCAGCATGACCGGCATCGCAAGAGAGAAGAGGACATTAGTAGAGCATGATCATCATCAGTACTGTCAATGCCTAGGCTTCAAAGCTGACCTCTCATCACAGGCTAGAACCTCCTGGCAGGGGACATTAGAAAGAACAACAACGCATTTTAGATTAATACTATCTAAATTGAAGTGGTTGCAAAATAAGTAAAATTTAAATTACTTTGATGAGTAGTTTGTTACCACTTGACTATTACCATTAGACTTGTGTAAATTGCATTAGCAACGAATTTCAAAGCAAGATATAGTGGTAGTCACAAAGCTATTAAATGCAACGTTTCTGTGACCTTCATTAAATTTTCTGTAACCTACAGATACAGCGATAAAGCTCTTAGAAATCTTAGTTTTTAAAAACGAAAAAACAGTATGAAAACAATTAGGCTTTAAATTTACGTTTAAAGAGGTATGAAAATATCTAGAAAGAGGATAATATACAATTATATCCTATTTAGTAAGAATGTTAGTTCTTCTTCATTATCTGTATCTTATTAACGAGTTTTCTTCCTCGAAAGATCGACAATTAATTGTAATGTTATACGTAATAAGAGGTTAAGATTTCATTTTCCTCGATAATGATTGATCACTTTATTCTAAGTAATCGCATAGATAATTAATTACAAGTAAATGATTGTTTTCATTACATAATTAATTGAGGTTTATTATCAAATAGAAAAGATCGATTAGAAAGTTCTTATGAATTTAGAGATTTTCCCCCCCTTTTAATCATAGAATATTGTATGCGATGGAGAAATCATTACATTTCACAGCGTTTACATTTCTAACAAAATATTTAAGTACATACAGATTTGAATCCGCATGCACTTGCTACATTGTACTAACTAAGAGAATAAAAAACAGCTTATTAAGCAAGGTGTTGCATAATGGCAAACCTTAATATATAATTTTGGAATCCTTATCACAATAAAATAGAAAAAGAATGCGGCTTAGAATTTCCAAATTAATATTTTAAAGGAGGGGGAAAAAAACCGGGATCGAAATTTAATGCATCACTTCTAAGGATGGAGGAATTGAAACCAAGAATCGTTAGGACGGACGGACAAACGTTTAAAATATGACTTTTTCGAAATTTGATTTCTCAGGAGCTATTCGACCGATTTTGCTCAGATTTTCCCATTTAAAATCACATTCTTTAAAATAATGTAAAAATTGTAAACCTCATAATTACTATGATAAATATTTACTAAAAGTTATATTTTGCACAGAATTTTCTGTGGATAAGCGAATTTCGTAATTGTGCGCAAAAATTATTGTTCAATTCGCTTAAAAAGTTCTCGAGATATGGTGAATTATGCAAAAAGTAAAATTGATATTAAGGTGTTCTAACTTTGGACCGCTCTCCCGGACAAACTATAGGGACAATATTTCGCAGATTGCAGCTATACTTTAAGAGTCAGAAATCTGAATTCATCAAAAAAAAGGGTATGTTTATTCATTGAAAGTACGTTTTAGTGTGTGATTTCGTAACTTAAAATATCGTATGAGCTAATTAAATAGCATATTTGAGGTCACCCCTTTGAACTTATAAGATCGAGTCTTAGAATGTGAAAATCCAATCATGAGATTAAAAGTTATTCAGGGTTTTTATTTTGAGCAAGGTACATTTTTAGGGTCAAGTAGTAAAAGGTCCGTCCTCAAGCAGCGTTTCTCACTGCCTGAAATGCAACGAAAATTTGCAAATTTTCTACGTTAGTGTCCATCGCTCTCCCACCGGTATCTGCAAGGTATGTTTCTTAGATGAAATGTATCAGAATCTACTTTCAAAGTTTTTCATGGACTGAAATGTAACAAAAATCTGCGTACATTTCCTGATAAAAAGGATATATTCCTCTTAGCCTCCCGAAAACCCCATAAAAAGTACGGTTACTGGAAATGTGGCAAAAAAGATATTCACTACCAACGATTTTCATGGACTCCCTATAGTTTCTTTCGTTAGCTAACCTGTTAAGCGTTTCAAGTTAATAATAGCTGCCACTAGAAACCTTTAACAGTCACGTAATGTATTGGAACAATGCAATAAACGTTTTCATTTTTTTTTTCATTTATGTCAACTTAAATATTAACAGAAGAGAATAAAATAACTCGTAAAACTTCAAAATTTTCAAATAATACTTTGCATCAGATTTTTAAAAATAAACATATTACTTTCGAATAATATACTGCCACACATCCAAAATATTTAATACGAAAAAATATTAGCCATCGCTAAAATCTACTTATTGAGAATCAGCCGCATGATTTGAAAAAGCGCAATTAAGTTCGAATGAGGGATATAAAAAAAAAATCACTAAAAGTTATCTAGAGTCGCGGTGGATTAGGGGATAGAGGGTTCACTTCCTGATGAGATGACCCAGTTTCAAATCACAGGGGTTGCTGGCTGGTACGAAATCTGCTTTCGGCTGGCATCGACCACAGTGCTGACGTAAAATATCCCCAGTGTTAGACGGATCATGGATTATAATCCCCTTACCGTCAGGCTAACTGTGGGAGGTTTTCGTGTTTTTCCTCTACATGTAACGCAAATACGGGGGATATTTCCATATCGTAATCTGTCACGCCAACTACAGTGCCAAATAGATTTTAAACTTACATACTTTAAAAGAAATAAAAACATGTAGATGTTTGCCCAGAGGTGGCTACGATATATACTTTCGAGTTGGTGCCTTTCTGTGATTTTTTTTTATAAGTTTCTCTCGGGGCCCCTGCTCGGAAGTTGAAAAGACTTTGCGATTATCTCCCTCAAATACGGTTCAGTTCCATCAAAAAGTCCTTTACAAAGGCTAGTTTCTCCCAATGCTTGATCCTAGTGTTCCCTTGTTTTTTGAGCAGGGTTTTAAATTACAAGTCTACGGAGTTGAGCATTGATGCTAGTGAACTCAGAATTGGGTCAGTTGTTCAACGCCGGTTATAAAATTAAAGTAATAGAACTAATATTCTTAATTAACCTAACTTAAATCACTATATTTAGCTCTTTAAGGCTGTCCACATCAAGCAAATTTATTTAATACACTATTAACGTCGACTATTTAACTATTAATATCAGATTAGTTAGCTTCCTCTTCCTTTTGCTTCTCTTAGGCTATTTTAATGTACGAAAGCCATTAACGTCAATGTTTTATTCCCTTGCAGAGAGATAATTAATTATCATAAAATTTTATTTTGTTTTTATTTAAATAAACAATATATCCGCATAGAAGATGGTATTGAATGTCATCCTTGAATTAACGTTTCATGACGCTAGGATTTATTGGCAGTGAAAAAAGTTGTTGAACATACATAAAGTTGTGCATGAGACGCACATAAATGTGAACAATAAAAATACTTAGAAATGAACATTAACATGTTTCTCAATTTCGATTTTAACCTGATCACTCATCCACTATTAATCTAAGCAAGGTCAATTTATTATTGCTTTTAAGTATTTTTTTTTTTTTTTTTACTTATACTTAATTGCTCACATTATTCTATCATACTACTTGTTTTTGAAGGAATTTGTTAGATAAAAACCGGTCTTAAGTAGTTCTTGTTTAAAGAAAAATTCCGGATCTATTTATCCGTAAAATAATTTTTGTTTGTATAAATGTAATATGTTACATAATTGTAATAAGTTTGTAGAGATAATAAAAATCCTAAGTAATAGAAATAGCTACAATGGAGGATTTAAAAAAATACGAGGGCATTAAAATTCTAAATTATTTTGAAAAGTGATATTTTGACATTACATATAAATTATCTAAAAGTTAATATGCGATACTATTTTTTCTCTAGCTCTTCGTGGTGAAGCTTTTAAAATGTTGGCAAAATTACCCAAAATTCAGAAATCTTTGATTTTTAAACGTTTACCTCTCTATAAAATATTTTACAAAAAGCGTAGTAGTTTTCAGGCCTGTAAACATTAAAAAACCAAAGATTGCAAAACTCTTTAAAGACTGTTAATTTTGCCAACATTTTCAGAGCTGACGACGATAGAACTATCTTAAACTGTGTAAAATATCTGGGCACCTGAGGCCACTTGCGGCCCTTTTCCCATTCATCTTGAGCTTGATCTGTGTGGTGCTTCCACGAGGTTATGGAATGCAAATAAAGTAAAGGAGTATTCATGTGAATCATTGAGATTCTGACTATGTAATTATATGCAGTAGGGTGATAAGACTATATTGTAAAAATATGAACTTTAGCTAGGCAGATATGATGAAAGTTTTTGTTATCCTTCTTAAGAATTTATTCTGGCAGACTATTAATTTATTTATTTGAGTTTGTGTTACATTTGTCAAGACTGGTGAAGCATGTGAAAGAATGGGATGGTTCATGGATAAATAGAACAATCTTTTGAGTTTTAGTGCCATGTTGGATTGATAGAGCAGTACCTGGAGTTTACTGGTTATGCTTTTGCTGCTGGTTTTGCATTCCAGTTGAATTTGCTATTAAGGATGAGTCCAAGGAATTCGGCATTGTCAACTATTGGTATTGTTTCATGGAATAGAATTAACTGGTTTTGTGGTAGTATTTTCTTCTTCTTTTTATTTCGGATGATTAAGAGTTGTGATTTTTGGCCGTTTACTTGAAATTTCCACTCTAGGCACCACTTTTCCATGTCTTGTATTTTTTCTTGTAGTTTACTGAGGACTATGTTTGGATTTTACTAGTATCCCGGTATGATCAGCATAGAGAACAGTTATACTATTGTAGTCTTGTTTGTCTATTGGAAAATCATATGTTCAAAGAATATATAAGATTTGCCCTATAGAATACTTCATCGTGGGACTCCTACTTTGATGTCTCTTCTTGTAGATTTATTGTTTTGAAGGCTGATTTGAAATTTTTTGTTATTTAGACAATATCGAATAATCTTAATCATGCCAGTTTTGAAGTTTAGTCGGATGAGTTTGCAAATGATACCAGGGTGCCAGACTCTGTCAAAAGCTTTTGAGATATCAAGCATTAATATGGCCGGACACTCTCTGTTCTACGATAGAACTAAAACAAAGTGCGTACCTGCTAACTTTTACGCATTTGGCGTAAAAGTTAGAAGGTATGCACTTTGTTTTACGCATTTGGCGTAAAATTTTATTCCTATATTTAAAGTGGTAGTAAAATATATGCCTTCTATATATTCCTTTCATTTATAAGCTTAATTTATAATTTTTTTGACCACCACTATTATTAAAACAATTAAGCCTATATATTAATATGCAATACTGTTGTGGTATTCTGCATAAGCTTATTCAAAACACAGCGTATGTTTTGGCCAAAAATTTTAATTTAAATTCCGTTTTACTACCACTGGGAAAAGTCAACCTCGAAAGGATTAAAAGTTTGCAGGTATGAAAGCGGCGCTATTATTACAGTATTATACAGTGGATTAGTATTACAGTAGTATACATATTCATACATTGTATGCATGTATGTGTGTACAATACACGAATATAAGTTGGGGAAGCGCAACGCAAGGTTGCGATTAATCCAGAAAAAGGGAAAAAGTATTTCTGATTTTTTTTTTCGGAAAAATGAAACTGTTCGTGATTACGATCATTTATTTACAATGCATAATATGAATTTACTCATGAAAATTCAAACATGTTACACAATTTTTCTAAATGATAATAGAAGAGTGGTAGTCACAAATAATTTACTCTTCCTGAGAAGAAGGCCGTGAATATTGTTATTACCAGCATTTTATCTTTTTCACATAAATAGCAGCCCTGACTACGGGCTAATCTTAGCAATTATTACAGGAAAGACCCAAACATTACATTTATTTGTCAATTTAAATTTACAACTTTAAAGAAATCAATATTCTGGAAAAGTTCTTAGGTCCGTACCTGATCTTGATTAACCCTTTCTAAAGCCGTAAGTATACTTACCACCAATTTTTAAAGTCATGGTTAACTTTTCTACTACTTTTAATTTAGGTTTCCATTTGTTAATAACTTCCGCTTTCTTGAAGAGCGTTTGAATGTAAAGCTACCTCAATGTTGCTTACCAAAATGTTTGTAATTAAACTGTATTTATAATTTCATGATGAATGGGATAGGGGCCGCTTCGTGGCCCAGGTGCCCAGTTATTTTTAAATAAAGAAAGAGCGTTTGAATAAAATTGGCAACCATTTTTTAGTATAAGAAAACGCTTAAAGTCGTAAAATGCATAATTCTTTCCGAAGTTTGTAGCATTTATAAAATTCATTTCATAAATAAAGAAAAAGAAAAGTCAATAAGTTCCTAATAGTGCGTGGAAAATATACTTACCACCCAAAAAAGATGGCATTAAAATTTTAATTATTTTTTTATAAGCTAAATTAGTTTTTCTTTTCTTATATCAATTACTATTCTTATAAGAATTTCAATTCCAAAAATTCTGTAATGTACCTTTACTAGAAATAAATGGCCCACTAAAGGGTTAAAGTAGTTCTCAATCGTGCAAACCCCTGAGGTAAAAAGAAAAGCTTTTGAATAAAAGAACTATTCTCAATCTATGCGGAAAATATATTTTCAAATGAAATTGCTTTTAGGAAATTTGCATGACTTATTGATGATTTGTTTACTAGTCACTTTCCATGTTATTTGTATTTTTAATGGTTTTATAATGTAAGGAAAAAATGTTTTTTAACAATGTAACTGGAGATTTGAAGAGACGTTTGTACAAGGATAAGATAGAACAATAATAAAGAAATTAAAATCAAAGTACAGAAACATCATACATTTTTTTAGAATAATACTAGCCTTATTAAGGTTCATGTATGCTACGAATTTAAGTTTAATAAAAGTGTCCATAGTTAATTTAACATCTAATGATGCCATAATTAGTTAATTTAACATTTGATAATGTCACAGTTTAATACATAATATTGCATATAAATGATTACATAAAAGTAAGGTCCATAGACACAACGTAAAAAATGGCATTAGCTACTTTAATACTTTATTAATGACCGTGTGTTGCTGCCAAATCAAAATTTATAAAAGTTTCCATTGTTTAAGAGTTTATATTTAATAATATGTGCAATTCCTTAGTGTTCTTATGTAAAATATTTAGAATAATAAACAGCTTTTTTATATTAAACTTTATTTTCTAAAAGTTTTCACTATGTTTAACTTTATGAAAGTTTTTGAACTTTAATATAGTTTATATTTATTTTTTTTGATTAAAAATACCTAATTATTAATTCTTCCATTGCTTCGAAATTAAACTTTAGAAACGCTTTTATAGTTTGTAATGTTTAGAAAAAAATGTACTCAATTCAATATTATTTTTTTAATACAATATCAATGTAAAAATTAAAAAAAAAAAAAACATTTTCCTACTTCATATTTAATAAAAGCTTTTCTAATTCTTTTTATGTTGCTAATTTAAGTTTAAGACGTTCACGCCGGGTGTTCAGGCCTGAAAGTGGGACTGAAAAGAGAAAATACTGGTAGAAGAACTATTTCAATATTAGATAATATTCGGAAGGAGCGTTAATCTATTCTCAACAATAACAATTCACTGTAAGGAAATTTATGACGGCGAAGAAGCAATTCAATATAAAAATTGCATTCTTTAAAAACAATTGGTAGTTATGGATTTTTATTATTCCCGGAAAAAAACTAAAAAATGAAATTAATTTGTTACCAGTTTTTACTCCGGTGCGCCACCCGATGAGACAATCTAACGTGGGCCACCGGTGGGTCACGCCGGCGTGAACGTGTTAATAAAAGTTTCTTTCAAAACAAATAGATGTAAGTTTAGTGTACATCTATTAACGTACTTAATATGTTGTATTTGCATAAACACATAGTATTTGCATCGAGTAATGTAATTTAACGCTTTAGCCATTAAAAAGACATGTTCCTAAACCCTTTGACGCCAAATTATACTAAAAATATTTTTCATACTTTTCCATTATTTCTTATTTAATTAGTTTAAAATAAGTGAAAAAAATTATATTTTGCATTTTAATAATTTATGGTAATGAAGTACAGCATAAAACACTGCTATCTTTTTCTGCGTTTAAGATAAAATTTTCTAAAAACTGTTTATTTCCAAACAATAGTTTTTTAAATTTGTACTTATTTATAAATTTTTGAACATAGATAAAAAAGATTTTTTTTATCATACTACTTATTTTTGGATTTTATATTGTAGTACAAATATAATTCCGATAATCTAACAGGTTTCTTTAGTCACTATTTTTATAAATAAAAAATAGTGTTTTATATTTTTGCTTGTAATCAGTGCGTCAGAAAAAAATATATATATAAGATACATCGGTGTCCCATGTGCGTCAAAGAGTTGAAAAATATACTAGTAAAGTAAACAAACAATTACATTTAGTTTGAGATTGAAAAATGTATAGAGAACTAAGTAATGACGCAAAAGCAAAGAAAATTTTGGAATCAAAACAGGAAAATAATAACTTCCTCTTTAGAAAAACAGTCTTATTTATGATCAATTGCATTTTAAAATTAGGTAAGCTTTATGAAAGTATGAATTGATATGGTTAATTTGCATTTAAATTACATGGGCACAAATCAACTTTATGTGTATAAATGTAGTGTCTCTTATCTATAACAGTTAATAAAAAGATGTTCCTTCATTCATGTTTTAAAATTAGATAATCTTCTTGAAAGAATTGATTTACATTGATAATTTACATATAAATTGCAGTGCTTCAATTAAATATATGTATATAAATGTAGTTTTTCTTCAGAATCACAAACTTTAGTGAAATAGTCCTTTATTTATATTTTAAAATTAGATTAAAAAAAAAAGCATTATGAAAGCTCTGATTTATATTGATAGTTAACATTTTATTGTAATACTTTAAATCAACGTTATGGATATAAAATAAATGTATCGTCTTTTTAATATCACTGTTATTTGTTAGATATTCCTTCATTTATGTGGTAAAGTTAGATCAACTTCATGAAAACTTTCATTGTTAGTTTGCATTCATTGAAACTAGTTTACATATAATTAAAATTGCCTTCAACCGCTAAGTGTATAAATATAGCGTCTCTTTAATATTATAGTTATTAGGAAAATGTTCCTTTATTTGTGGTTTAAAATTAGGTAAAGCTTTATGAAAGCATTGATTTTTTCGTGTGGATAATTTACGTAAAATTGCAATGCTTTAAATTAAAGTTATGTATGAAAATAAAGTATCTCTTCAATATTAAGATATTACTTCAAATATGTTGCAAAGTTAATTAAACGTTTTGAAAGCATTTATTGTTTTTGGTAGTTTGCATTCTAATGCAATGCCTTCAACGCTATGTGCATTAATGTAGTGCAGTGTTTCTCAAGCTTTTTTTAGTGGCGGCACACTTTTAACTATTTCGAAATTTGACGGCACACAATGATAAAAATTAGTTTAAAAGTTGTTTACTTACCTATAATACGAGTACACTGTGTTAAATAGTTTGTGATAATAATTTTGAATGTGAAATAAAATTATATGTACCACAAAAGCACGTTTATTAAGGGATTAATTATTTCTTTCGACTAATTTTTTATTAGTTAGTAACATTTTTTTTTGCTAGTTATTAATTGTTAGCTTGTTTTCTACTGTTATTAACTGTTAGTTTTTTACATTAATTATTCTTTTTTGTGATTTCTTGTTAATTAGTTTCATTGCTAATTATTAATTGTCAGCTTATTTTTTGCTAGTTATCCTTTGTTAGTTTCTTTTTAGAATTATAAATTGCATAGCTTACTTTAATGATTAGCTTTAATTTCCGTTTGAAAGTTAATATTTAGCTCGATTTCTTTTGTCAATTAATAATTTTATTACTTATTAAGTTTTCGACTTATTTCAAAATTTTTTGTCAAAGACAATTTAAACTCTTCTTTCTTATTTTAAGATTGTCAGAGACAAGACAATCGCCGACAAAGATGTTCACGCGGTTAAAGCGTGGAAAAATTATAAAAAGTATATATATAATATTATATATATATATATATATATATATATATATATATATATATATATATATATATATATATATATATATATATATATATATATATATATATATATATATATATATATATATAAATATAATATTATATATATATATAATATTATATATATACACTTTACTCGTAAAAAAAAGCATTATAATTTTTATTGCATCATTTCTAATATTTGGAGGCACATTTTAAGAATTTGGCGAAAGTGCCACGGCACAGTGGTTGAGAATCACTGATGTAGTGTCTCTTCAATATTATAGTCATTAGAAAATTGTTCTTTCATTTATGTTTGAAAATTAGAGAAACTTCATATGAAAACAATGATTTTCTTAATAGTTCACATCTAATTAGTAATGCCTTAACTCAACGACGTTATGTAAATAACCGTAGTGTTTCTTCAATATTACAGTCATTACTAAGATATACATTTTTTTTTTATCTTGCAAAGTTAGATAAACATTATGAAAGCATAGATTGTTATTGATGGTTTGCCTCTTTTTGCAATGTCTTTAAACAGTCAGCCATATAAAAAATAAAAAAAAGGATTATACACTTAACTTTTTAACGGTTAGTCAGATTTTCATTCTGTAAAGTGTTTTGTAATACCTCAAAGAAATCTCTTAAAATATGTATAACAGTTAAATGCAACGGTGGAAGAATACCCTTATTAGGTTGAAGAACACACTTTTTCTGTAGATACCTTTTTTTCAATAGATACGGATTTATTATGCTCAAGATAGGAGGAGGATTGACAAAGTTTTAAAAAGTTGGCTGTTATAGTTTAACTGCTATAAAGGTTCCAAAATTTGTTACTCTAATATTATTTTAATGTGTTTTTCTGTTCACATCTTTTGAATGATTGGTAATATTACAATAGTTCTTTCACAAAAAGCCAAAGCCCAAAGTCAAATATGTAATGTAAGGTGAAATTTAGATAAATTAAATAATTTTTATTAATTAATTTGTTAATGATGAAATAATTTTGAATTGTAAGATATAAAATTTTTTATATATTCCGAAATTTAAAATTTTTTAAACCAAATCTAGATTTTCATGCTATTTGATCAATAAAAAAGAGCTTCAAAACTAATTAAAAAAATTTATTAAGGAATGGTATTGAAATGAATCCCCAGTTAGAAATTAAATCACCAAATTGCGTTACTTAATTTTATGTCATACGAGTTAACTTATAAATAAAAGATTTAATTCATTCTTTAATATTTCTGAAATTAAGAAATGCCCATATTTTTAAGAGTTTTATAGGTAGAAAAACTGGTATATAGTCATCTTTTTTTTTTAATTTGATATTTCCCCTTTTTCTTTAAATTATGTGTTTTAGTTTTAAAATTTATTTCCAACCGTCATCATCAGTAATCTAGTAACAGATTCATTAAAACACTTTTTCCCACAAATGTGTCACTTGCTTTTAAATTTAGGAGGATTACGTTTTTCAGATCCTACATCAGGTAGAACTTTTAAAAGGTAGAGCAATTATATTTTCTGCTGAAACATTCTGGTTAATTCGTAAGCAGCCGTTTTACTTTAATGTTTTAGATTAAATGTTAATAAAATATTGGAGAAAGCTCTGTAACTATGCTAATTTTTTTTTTCTACGTAGCTGCCGACTTTCGTTATAGAATGATATTCGAAAGTGTTTAAACCTTCAGTATATACAAATTAATAAAACAAATAAACAATCAGATGATTATGTATTTATGTTTATAAATGTTGGCAAAAATAAATCCATATCTGCTATATTGACGGAATTGAGTTACGCAAATACCGCAGGAAAAAAAATTTTCTTCCGTGAGAGTGCTAGATTTGGCAACTACATGTTTTCTTTGTTCTTTGGCTAAGTTCTTTTTCTGCATAGCTGCGGACTGTCACTTTTGTTATTGAAAGTTTTTTAACCTTTAGTATATATAAAGAAATAAACAATCAGATAATTATGTATTTTTGTTTATAAATGTTGGCAAAAATAAATCCATTTCTGCTATATTGACGGAATTTAGTTACGGAAATACCGCAGAAAAAAAAAAATTCTTCCATGAGAGTGCTAGATTTGGCAACTACATGTTTTCTTTGTTCTTTGGCTAAGTTCTTTTTCTGCATAGCTGCGGACTGTCACTTTTGTTATTGAAAGTTTTTTAACCTTTAGTATATATAAATTAATAAAGAAATAAACAATCAGATAATTATGTATTTATGTTTATAAATGTTGGCAAAAATAAATCCATTTCTGCTATATTGACGGAATTTAGTTACGGAAATACCGCAGAAAAAAAAAAATTCTTCCATGAGAGTGCTAGATTTGGCAACTACATGTTTTCTTTGTTCTTTGGCTAAGTTCTTTTTCTGCATAGCTGCGGACTGTCACTTTTGTTATTGAAAGTTTTTTAACCTTTAGTATATATAAATTAATAAAGAAATAAACAATCAGATAATTATGTATTTATGTTTATAAATGTTGGCAAAAATAAATCCATTTCTGCTATATTGACGGAATTTAGTTACGGAAATACCGCAGAAAAAAAAAAATTCTTCCATGAGAGTGCTAGATTTGGCAACTACATGTTTTCTTTGTTCTTTGGCTAAGTTCTTTTTCTGCATAGCTGCGGACTGTCACTTTTGTTATTGAAAGTTTTTTAACCTTTAGTATATATAAATTAATAAAGAAATAAACAATCAGATAATTATGTATTTATGTTTATAAATGTTGGCAAAAATAAATCCATTTCTGCTATATTGACGGAATTTAGTTACGGAAATACCGCAGAAAAAAAAAATTCTTCCATGAGAGTGCTAGATTTGGCAACTACATGTTTTCTTTGTTCTTTGGCTAAGTTCTTTTTCTGCATAGCTGCGGACTGTCACTTTTGTTATTGAAAGTTTTTTAACCTTTAGTATATATAAATTAATAAAGAAATAAACAATCAGATAATTATGTATTTATGTTTATAAATGTTGGCAAAAATAAATCCATTTCTGCTATATTGACGGAATTTAGTTACGGAAATACCGCAGAAAAAAAAAATTCTTCCATGAGAGTGCTAGATTTGGCAACTACATGTTTTCTTCGTTCTTTGGCTAAGTTCTTTTTCTGCATAGCTGCGGACTGTCACTTTTGTTATTGAAAGTTTTTTAACCTTTAGTATATATAAATTAATAAAGAAATAAACAATCAGATAATTATGTATTTATGTTTATAAATGTTGGCAAAAATAAATCCATTTCTGCTATATTGACGGAATTTAGTTACGGAAATACCGCAGAAAAAAAAAATTCTTCCATGAGAGTGCTAGATTTGGCAACTACATGTTTTCTTTGTTCTTTGGCTAAGTTCTTTTTCTGCATAGCTGCGGACTGTCACTTTTGTTATTGAAAGTTTTTTAACCTTTAGTATATATAAATTAATAAAGAAATAAACAATCAGATAATTATGTATTTATGTTTATAAATGTTGGCAAAAATAAATCCATTTCTGCTATATTGACGGAATTTAGTTACGGAAATACCGCAGAAAAAAAAAATTCTTCCGTGAGAGTGCTAGATTTCGCAACTACATGCTTTCTTTGTTCTTTGGCAAAGTTTCTTTTTCTACGTAGCTGCCGACTGTCACTTTCGTGATTGAATGAGATTCGAAAGTGTTTTGACCTTTAGTATATATAAATTAATAAAACATATAAACATTATTTATGTTTATAAATGATGGCAAAAATAAATCCATTTCTGCTATATTGACAGAATTTAGTTACGGAAATACCGCAGGAAAAAAAATTTCTTACGTGAGAGTGCTAGATTTGGCAACTACATGCTTTCTTTGTTCTTTGGCTAAGTTCTTTTTCTACGTAGCTGCCGACTGTCACTTTCGTTATTGAATGTGACTTGAAAGTGTTTAAACCTTCAGTATATATAAATTAATAAAACAAATAAACAATCAGATAATTATGCATTTATGTTTATAAATGATGGCAAAAATAAATCCTTTTCTGCTCTATTGACGGAATTTAGTTACAGAAATACCGCAGGAAAAAACATCCTTCCGTGAGAGTGCTAGATTTGGCAACTACATGCTTTCTTTGGCTAAGTTCTTTTTCTTTTTCTACGTAGCTGCCGACTGTCACTTTCATTATTGAATGTGACTTGAAAGTGTTTTAACCTTCAGTATATACAAATTAATAAAACAATTAAACAATCATATAATTATGCATTTATGTTTATAAATGATGGCAAAAATAAACCAATTTTTGGTGTATATGTGGAATTGAGTTAAGCAAATACCGCTGAAAAGTATCTTCCGTGATAGTACTAAATTTGGCAATGCTTTCTTTGTATAAAAAAGTACTATTGTATTAAATACAATATTCAATCATTTATGAATATGTTTAATAATTTCAAAAGCAAATAAAAGGATGTTATTGCTTAAAAAATCATTGAAAATTCAATACAAAGTGCACTCATGATAATTCATTTTGGCTTTACTTAGTGCACATCGCACATAAAATTTTAAAAAATACATGTCTAGCTTTAGATACTTAAGTAGTTTATCATATTATTAATAAATGTAATTTTGAACCTACTTTTCCTACAAGAAAGCAGTTACGATATTATTATATTCAAATTATGTAGCTGAAACCGTTCGAAGGCCGTTCAAGGTACAATTATCACCAATTTTAAGAGTCCATGATAAATTATTTTACTTCTTTTATTATGGGTTTCCATTTGTTAATAACTTCAGCTCTATTGAAGTACGTTTGAATAAAATTGGTCACCATTTATTCAAATGGTTTATTCAATGGAAATGGAATTTACAGTTTATGGTATTATTTCATTTTTATAACCGTCGTTGAACAGCCGACCCAATTTTTGGGTTTACGACTGCTAATGCTCGATTACGATTTTGCCATAAACGTGTTCGTTTTAATATTTTATTGAATTTTTTAATATTTTTTTTACCAATGTTCAACTCCGCAGCCTTGTAATTTTAAACACGATCCAGAAGACAAGCGAACTTCTGAAACAAGTATCTGGATAAATCATTTTATAAATTAAAAAAATTAAAGTCAGTAAGCTCCTTTCTCTCTTTCTTTTTTTTAAAAGCCATTCTCCTATTTTTGCCGTTATAAATCTGTCACATCGAAATACATGCTTAAAAATAACAAAATTTGATTTAGCTCCTTTTCATACATTTTCAGAAACTTCGTTTTTCCTCTTCATTTCTCGGGATTTGAGTATAACTTGTTATCTTAAATAAAATTTTTAGTGATTTACATTTATTTAAAGTGCCAAAAAAGTAAGAAATTTTCTTTTTAGCAGTGTCGACGAGATAAAAAAAAATTAATAAAAATAATATTTTTACCTTATATTTTTCTAAAAGCAATTCGAATACTTTTCAACGTCATGTTCACTAAAAATTATGTTTTGTAGGAACCTAAATTTATTTTATACATGCGCACATATTTATTATAAAATTTAGCTTCATTTTCAAGAAAATTCTTTTTACCTCCTAATAAAATTAAATCATAATATTTTTATATAAAAAGAAAAATTGTATTTACCATAAAAAAAGAAAGAAAAGAAAAAAATCTAATCTTATTAATCGACTAGATTAAGCGCTCACGGAATGAAAATACAATTACATGACGTCAATAACGGCATTGAAAAAAATAATAATTAATTAGGCAGATAAAAACTATGCTTCTTATAAATGCTATTGGTCGAGGATATAGAAGTAGATGTTTTTTTTTAATGATGAATAGCTTCGTATTAAAATAATAACATATTTTAGTTCTTTAATTTACTTAACACCTGAACTTAGGATGTAATTAAGGCTTATATACAATTAAGTCTTATACAAATTAGAAGATTAATGTGAAGTATTTATCCCGCTTACATAATTCAGCAATTAATTTCATAATTTTTTTCCTTAACTTCAAATATAGAACAAAAAACAATATTGGTACTAAATTTCGGTTTCTGACTAATTTTGTGTAATCATATTTTCCAGATTTGTTTCACTTTTAGCTTTGAAAAATATGATGTATGTGCAAAGGCGATAAGCCTCGATCATTTAATACATTCGTTTTCGCCACTATGCGTTATTTAGTAAAGAAAATATTTCTGTTCAATAAAAAGTGGTTTTATAACCACTGCTGCATTTTTCTAAGCCAAATGGAACCATGTTAAAAAGTTTGTGGGTACTGTTCATATTTTTGAGATTTCAGAATCATGATTAATTAATGTAAAAAAATTTTATTCAGAAAAAAGTACGGGTCTGTTTTGTTTTTCGTCAATTATTTATAAAAAATTAAATTAAATTTTAATTGTATTCATCGATCAAAGAGAAAAGCACTTGTATTAAGTATTAATTCAATTATTAAAAGAAAAGTTCTTTAAGGTCTTTTACTTTTTCCCTTTTTTTCTGTTAATAGTTTTGTGTTCATTGGAAATAAGGCTTCTGGCATCAGTAATTTATTCATATTAACCTTTTGTTGCTAGATCACAAACTGAGCCTTATATAAAAAATATTAAAAAACACTGGACAATTTACATTAAATTGATGAAACAGAAGATTTCATTTATATTAAAAATAACAAAATACTTAACTCTTACTTTCATTTTAATTATGAATTAATTAATTTTAATAATTCATTTTAGTAATATATTTTATTTAATTAATTATAAATTAAAATGAATAATGAATTTTAGAACTAAAGATTATTACTTATATCATATAATATAACGTAGTAGTTAAAATATAAGATTGCTTTTTTAATTATAAATGTTATTGTTACCCTTAGTTTTAGTTATTTATTAAAATTATCTGCCATACTAGAGTACTAAAAATGGCTTCGCAAAATTCTAAGTACCTGGGTTACTTTCTTTTATTCAAAGAAACCATTTCAAATTGAAAAAAAAAGAAATTGGAAAAATGCATTTTTGAAAATTATAAGATTTAGGGGAATATCGGCTACGGAAGATTTTAAACCTAAAGTACCTACGTTAATCCCCTTTTAACAAAACAAAACAAAAAATACTAATTTTTAATTTAAATAAAAGTTGTATGAAATATTGTATTTTGGAAGAATTAGGAATGGCTCCGCGAGATCCTAAAGTAGATACGTTATTCCCATTTATACATAAAAAAAAAAAAAAAAAAAAAAATTGGAAAGACAAATGTGGAAAAAATTTCATTTACGGTATGGCTATGTTTGGTTGAAAATAAAAATATGTGTTCCAAACTACTAATAACTGGCTTACGTTATTGGAAGGCACAATGAGGCTAGAAGTATAACAGGCCACAAAAAGTTATAGAAGTTTAATTATAAAGATATCATGTTCAACTGTTATTAATAGAACTCATAATAAATTATTTGATGTAGTTTCGCCTAAATTTATTTTTCTATTTGTTTTTATAGTGCTTGATTCATCGGGTCGCATACCAGAAGGATTTTTGCAAGGAACGGTAACGTCCATGGGAAATTATGATGAATGTGTGGCGATAAACGTTAATGAAACAAAATTGAAGTTGAGAGGACAGTACTGCACTATTGAAATACACCCACCTTTACCTGTGTGGAAACCATTCACACCATTACATCAAACTGTACCGGAATTACTCAATATTTCTGCTCCAGATTCAGTAAGTATCCTGCCACTAAATTATAAATTCATTGTTGAGAACTTTCATTCGCATGTTTTTGTTTGATGAATCTATGCCAGTGGTTTCCAACTGGCGGCCCGGGGCCCGCGAACTAAAATACACTCCTCAAAAGTGAAATTGCAACATCAAGAAATAATGCACGTAGCGTCATGCAAATTTCAGGAGCGATAGTAGTGAGATGGATATGCAAATGCTTTTTGCTTTGATGGGATGCTGTTTTTTTAATCATTTGCATATCCATCTCACTACTATCGCTCCTGAAATTTGCATGACGCTACGTGCATTATTTCTTGGTGTTGCAATTTCACTTTTGAGGAGTGTATATTAGTTGTCATTTTTTTGCGGACAATTTTCG